>JAGFMJ010000276.1:0-40179 GCA_021030925.1 Trypethelium eluteriae
GGAGGGAGGGCCGGGGGGGTTTCACGGCGAGCGCCCAGACGCGGTCGGTGTGGTTGTCGAGGGTGGTGGCGGATTCGGATTCGATGTCCCAGACTTTGACGAGGCCGTCGCCGCCGGCGGAGGCGACTTGGGGCCCTCGACGACGGTGGGCGCCGCTGTCGGTGCGGTTGGTGGTGGAGGGAGGGAGCCAGACGACTTTGAGGACGCTATTCGTGTGCCCTTCGAAGGTTCGGAGACAGCTGTAGTCTGCTAGACTCCAGATTCGAACTGACTTGTCCGCACTGCCTGTAACGACATATCCTCTTGATGCACTACTGGTGGCACCTGATTCTCCTGTGATCGGACTGGTACCCATTGGTGAGAACTTGGCGGTCCAGACTCCACGCTTGTGTCCGCGTAAGATGCCGATGGTTTCCCCAGCTTCGAGGTCCCATATCTTTACATTGCGGTCCTGTGACGCTGATGCAAATAGAGAGTCGTTGGGGTTTGTATCAAGAGCATTGATGTCCTTGTCGTGTGCTTTGCGAGTATAAGCCGCGCGAGCCACTTTCATGGGTCTACCTCCTCTCTCAGCATCGGAGCTTGTCGTGATGTCCCATCGCTTAATGGTCTTGTCTTGAGAAGCTGTCAAGAGGAACTTGGGTGGATGATCCAAGGGATTACTGTGCGCAGCTGATCCTGAGGGTGATTTTTGATGTGGCAACGCGATACCGCCAATGGATTCGGCATGCCCACTGAAAGTCGCATAGCACAAATAAGAATTGTCAGCAGGATCAAGACGCCAGAGACGTGCTGTGTTATCTTTGGCACCAGTGGCAAGCCAATGGCCTGACCAGTCAGTATCGAGAGTGATGATTATATCAGTATGACCACGAAGCGTTGTGACATCAGCACCGAAGTAGGGAGAAGCGGGCACCATTGAAACAGCATCGCGATGATCGCTAGGTAGTGCGGAAGGAGACCGAGTTGAAAGCGAGATGATACGGAGCTCTTCTAGATTTGTAGCAAGAGCTAGATAATCTTTTTCGAGGCCAATATAAGCAAGATCAATGACTTCGTCATGGGTGCCAGATATTCGACGAATAACCGGCAGTGGAGAGATCATGTTCCCTGCCAAAGTCTCGTCAAGTGGATCTAGCGAATGTAGCCGAAGGCTTTGATCTGCATGAACAGAAAGTAGACTGGAGAGGTTCTGAGGGCGTAGTACATCAACTACGCCTTCGGTTTCTCCACCAGGTTCTTGTTCATCCGTAATTTCCTTTCCGGTTGCAGTCATCCATATCCTTATTTGCCCGTTCTCCCCGCCTGTGTAGATATACTTCCCCTCTTGCACGAAACCAACGCTCTCGATTGTCTCAAGGATAGGTATGGTACTCCGTATCTTCCAGGTTTTGGCGTCCCACAACATGACTGTTTTGTCCCTACTTCCAGAAACCAACGCATTCTCTTTTGCAGAAAAGTCTAGACCGCGGACAACGGAGACATGGGAATCCAAGACAGCCACACTCTTCCGCTTGTGCAGATCCCAGATTCTGACTTTTCCATCCTCTCCGCCTGACGCAATTCTGATGCCAAACGTGGCTTCGGCCGTGTCATCATCGATATCAATGGTCTCGCCATTGCTACGTCGCTTCTTCCGCTTTTTGTCCTGTTGGCTTTTACTGTCCGATTTGCTGTCCGCCACTTCAAAAAAATGCAATGCTGATATCACCCCACTGTGGCCATGGAAAGTGTGCGTCGTATAGCCTCCTCTGATATCGAAGATCTTGATGGCACCATCAGCGGCGCCCGCTGCGAAGAGCGTACCCGTGTGGTCTACGGCAGATGTAACTGTCGGTGTAACATGCGGCTTGATTGTTCGCTGCAGTTCTGCAGTAAAAGCTCCATCTGCGGATCGTAGAAGATACGTTCGTACTGCAAGAGAACGCGAGCAAGTAATGAGATAGGAGACGTCGGCGGTTACTACTTCCTGTCAGCAGAGGACGACCATTTGTGAAGAAGGATCTTACAAGAGATGGTTGTAATTGGTTCGTCATCCTACGTCTTCCGTCAACTCAGTCAGCCTTCAAAAGCTACGGTTATTCTAGCATTTTCCTTACGCCTTCAACTCGAAGCAGCTGTTCTCCTGATGTCAAATCAGTAAGAATAACATCGTCGCCGAGACAAGTGGCGAGTATCTGCCCATCTCCTCCCAATGCAACGCTTCCACCTGAATAGAAAGGTTGGATGACCTTGCTTGGCTCAAAAGTAGTTTTGAGTTCGGCCCTTTGAGCCATGACCCAAGGGACGTGTGATTCTGTATAGGCTTAAGCCGTCAGTGTATGGAGTCGCATAAATTGTGCGACCATCAGAAAGAACTCGACGTGAATCTTAAAGTAGAGAATGGGACGAGATATTGATGAGCATTAGTATGCAGATGAATGAAATTGAGTACCTTAGTGCCCGCACTGTTTTCCACCATGCGCGTCATCCGCTAATTCCCAAAAGGGAATAAAACATAAGACCCTGGACGATCAGTGTTTGGTCTGGTCTGTTCCTTCCTCATGCTCCCATCACACCACAATCAGTGACCCTGCTTGTGTAACCTGCTTCTACACAGCTGGTGCGAGCACGCACTCCCTACTTTGATTGAGTTGTGCTGCGATTTCGTATTGGTGCTCTAATTCCTCTTCTACTCATGGAGGGTCCCTCAATACTTAAGGCCATCGACCCAGTGCTTAGCCCAGGATGGGCAGGCAAGCCTTCTTAATCCGCATTGCACTTGTAAGTTGCACTCTTGCACGAAGAGAGAAGACTGCTTGTCCTTCTCATTATTGCAGGTGAAGTCAAGCTGCTTCGTCTGCTCTCCGAAACTTATCCCTATACAAGACAGTGGCGGCTGAAGTCGTCGACGTTACTGTCCGCGTCTCTGACTCACAGAACAGGGCCGTTCTGCATTCGAACCTCTTGAACAAAGTCAGTCAATTGAAGAACAACTCGATTTCATAGCGCAACACGACCTGGGAGCGGATTCATTTGATCCTAATGAATCATGTACACAGTCGACAAGTTCGCAGATAGGTTCCCTCGGCGACCACACTCAGCAATATGACGACCGAGGATATCCATGTGATCCAGGAGCTCAAGCTAGGGCGAGTCAAATGCGTCAGGCTCAAAACGACGTCCTTGCTGCTGTTGGCGTAGTAAAGCGTAGAGATGATCGAGCAAAGGAGGCTCGCTCCGTTGTAGACAAAATTGCGGCGGAGCGAATGAAACTTGAAGACATTGTTGGCACGACTCTTGATGTAAACTTTTTGGCGCTTTTTTTCTGTGCTACGTGGTGGTTCGAAAACCTCAGGCTTCGCTTCATGGTTAGTAGCCTCACGGTTAAAGTTTTTAAGCACCTCATAGATTCAGTGCTAAGTTTGTCATAGACGTTCCCTTACCCTCTCGACTTATCTTCGTTCGATATCTTCGAAATCGAACGCCGGTGTCTGGGCAATTATGCCTTTTTCATGGCAGGTCTGCCTGCCTATGTATTCTACCACTTAGCCATTGAGGGCGTTGAGCAGTGCGTAGACCTGTCGACGAAACATCTTATGCGTCTCCTCATTGCGACTGTCCAGTCACGGGCACAACGAAATCGGTACACAAATTATATATCAAATCTCGGCACGGCGTAAGTCTTGGTAGATTACAGGATAACGATTGAGCTAAATAGATATTTGCAGATCGAAGGTCGCAGCAAGATTCTTCTTGTCCCCAGTGCTCATGTATTCACGTTTGCAGCGAGTCTGTCTCATTCCTGCTCTTCCTATAATTCCCCACTGGACGTCTTTGATACCTTTTAACAAGGCGTCACCATTTCAACTCTTCCCGAAACCAACTGCATCTCCTGGCCCAGGCCTACGGAACTGGACCTGGTCAATGCTCGCATTCCCTACAACGATATATCTGATTCTGTTCGTAATTGATTACATGGATGAGTTTGTTATTCCCGAACTACCAGAAGCTGACTTGATCGCACCAACTACGTACCAAAAAAAGGCTGAAGATCCTGCTAACAGTATGCCGAGAAGTCCTTTCCGAGGAAAGTATGAAAAATTTGTAGACCCGAGACTCTTCGAACGCATCTGTGATCTTCGAAATCACTTTCTCCAAGCCGTGGGGTGGATGGAGCGTCCGCGTCGTCTCGTCCTTCCAAAGGCGCACACACCATCCACCAGCATACCACCAACACTACCGTCTCCTCCTGCCTTACCCCCCAATCTAAACGTCGGCATTGGCGATGTCGAATCCACATCCTCCTCGTCACCGGCGACATCAGCCTACACCGAGGCACTCGAAAACCAAAGTCCGTTCGGTGGCTCCAGCCAAGATCCTGCGCTCGAAGCCCTGGATTTGCCAACTGCACGAGATATGCCCGCGTTTGATGGGCAGCGTGATGGCAGTCGCATCAGCAGTCGCATCAGCAGTCGCATCAGCAGTCGCAGTAGCAGCGGCCGACGCACGGGAACTGTACAGCGGCTATCTGAGCTCTCGTTGGGACCCGCCATGTTTCTCGCGACCTTGGTCGACAGCTCGATCATGGAGTGCGTATTTGCGCCTGTGGAGGCCATGATGGCGAGGAGCTTGTCCGGTGCGTTTCTGTCTGCGACGTCGGGATTGAACGCGGAGCAGCAGGTCAATGCGCGTGCGACGAGGGAGGAGCTTTATCCTGTTATGGCCGGCCCTGTGGTTGGGAGGATGCTTGGGTTGTTCGGAGCTGGTAGGCGTTTCGGCCTTCAAGGTAGTGTCGGGAGGGTGGATAGATTGTGGGCTATCGGTGTTTACGTGGGCAGGATTGGGTTGACTTGGGCTGCGCAAACTTCGCTTAGTTTGAGTATCTGGGGAGTGCAATGGGCCACTGTGAGGACGATCGGGAAGATGTTCTTCGGTTGGGGTAGGCTCTAAGCCTCCATAGAAGACCCTATCCATGGGACACCATAGTACATTTCCGCCCATGTGTTACTAATGAGTAATGCGAAAAGCATCGTCGGTAGATACAATGGATATATACACGTATTAAATGTAGAGTTCAGTGAGCTCAATGATCCGGTTCCATCTGTAACAAGACTGACGTGCTAGCATGCATCTTTGTTCTGTTAAGACGACATAACGCTCAGTGATATATGCGAATTGGGGGTTTCCGAACGATGCACCACACCTATCAAAGTTACAATCTTGGCTTAATCTCGTACAGAAGGCAGCAGAAAGCGGTGCGAATGCAGAGTCAATAGAGTCCTGAGTACATCCTATCGCTATCTTGAGTGAAATGGTGTTGGCAACCGACTAGTGCTAATCGAAATGATCTCAAATCCAGGAAATTAAGCGACCAATATTGGAGCGATAGAGTTTCAAATGGTACTTTATATTTCAGGATAGGTTTGGAATGGAGTATCTTCATCCATTTGTCTCGCGGCTAATTATCTCGACGCTCTCCATATCCAGCTTGGATGCAAGAGGAGAGTGATTCCACTTGCTATCTTGCTGGTTGTATGTATCCCTTCATTGGCACCTGCAACCCAACGCCATCACTGAAGACGACTCAACGGGAGGCAGGCTTCCTAATCCGGGAAGATTGTTCTCAGGACCGCATCACCATGTGGTGACTGGCAATAATCCGCCGTGGAGGTATTCTGAACGGTTATCGTGGCTGGTCCCGTGGTTTTTTGATCTAAAGAGAAAAAGTCTTGAAATGTGGTGGGAGTTGGGGATTTTATGCCGAACCGGAGTCACGTGCAGAGCATGGACTCAACCAACCCCAGATATTTGCGCCCAATGGATGAAATGAGACGTCTATTTTACAAGTTTGCATAAGCTTTTGAGTCAGGTAGAGTCCTCCCACGCGGGCTCAGCTATTCAGAAAGCTAGCATCTGAAGACTCAATTCATTATTACAGAAATGAAGAACCACCAAAAGCATTTACCGGGTTGGCACTGGAGCACTACACTTGGAGTAGCTTGCAATAGAGCAGATTCATTTCTTAACGCCGAGGAATGCTTGATATATTATACACTATAGTCTCTGACTGATCATGCCGACTTGACAGGCGCACTGTCATCGAATTCCACCACTCTTATTCCATCCTTGGTCATCACTTTAACAACTAAGCCCTTAAAATCTATTGGTAGTCTCCTCTTGAGTTCATCCGAGCACATCTTGAGAAGCTTCATGCCTTGATCGAAGTCGATGTCTGGGTGGTGGTGCTTGTCGAGGATGGAGAGACAGTAGTATCTAAAAGCCCTGCCGTTAGCCCAATGCTCTTCTGTAAAATGACAATGTTGCACCCGAATCCCTATTCACGTAGCCGGCCTTCGAGATCTAAGGCGACTCTCATGATTGGAAAGGAGGAGTACTCACTGCGCGTATCCATGGGCGGCGTACGGCACCTCCGCTTGACTTGCCAGATAGTCAATCCAGTATAGCCGTGCGCATCCCGTCTTCTTGATGGCCTTCCCATTCTTTCCGTCCTGAGCATCACTGCCCCCTTCCTTCCCTTCTTTCGTCTCACTCTCTACCTCAACATCTTTCCCTCCCAGCACATCCCAACCTCCAAGTAATAGATTCACCATGTACGGACTCCGACTCCTCAAGCTCCTCGCCAGCTCACTCCTTGTAAAGCTTGCCACAGCTCCTGGACCGAGATCCGTATCGTTTCGCATGCTATAGAGAGCGACGTTGGCTTGGACGTACTCGGCGAATTGAACAGTGTCACCGGCCTCGCCGGAGTAGGCCATGAGCGTATGCTTGGTCAGTTCGCGCGTCTTGTCATCGGAGGCTTTGAGGATAGTGGCGCCGCGCATGGCGGCTTTAGAAGCAGCCATGAGGACGAAGTCGCGGCCCGTAAGGCCAAGGAGAACTTCCCTGTACAGGTGATCAGCTATAGCTTATGGTTAGGCAAATGAAGAGGAATTACATCGTTGCGGCGTGAGTCTGTTGGGTTGAAAAGATTATGCAACGATGCTCCGCTCGAATAGTAGATATTTATGGCCGGCAAAGAGAAGTGCGAAAGTGGTCTACGACCAGGCGTTGTACAATCTAGTAAGGTAGTCACAGCTCGGATGCATGCGTAGGTGATGAGCTGCCTGGGAGCTTTGGCTTGGCCAAAGTTTCGCCGACCACCGATGTGGGCTGTAATACTTCAAAAACTTTTTTGATATTGCACCACGATTTTCTCTACGATCAACGAATTCAGAATAGAGGCAAGCTACAGCATGTCCTCATTCTTCACAACACCGGCGTCGCAGAAGAAAAGAAAGCGAACGGATCCATCGCAAGCACCATCACAAAAACGGCGAAATGTGACTTCTGCTAATAAAAGCGGCGCTCGACCACCTCCGGCCTCCAAGAGACGACAAGCTCGGGACGAGTCTATATCCGGCAGCGACTCGGACGACGAGGGTCCTCGAGGTCCTCAAGATGATGCCAGCATTGAGGGTTCTGAAGAATCAGAGTACGAAAATGAGACTGCCGCCGAACGTCGGCTCCGCTTAGCAGAGCAATATCTCGAGAATGTTCGTGAGGAAGTAGATGAAGTGGGCTTCGATGCTGCTGAGATAGATCGAGACTTAATCGCTGAAAGACTAAAAGAAGATGTCGCGGAAACGAAGGGAAAGCTTCACAAACATATCGCGGATACCCTAGACTGGGGGCGGGCAAAGACGGCGAAGATGGCATGGGGTGGAAGTGCATGCACAGGCATAGCGCGCTCAAAGAGTACGGATGGAGAACATGATTATCTATATGCGGTCTCAAAAGATAACGTGGTTGTGAAGTGGGAGGTGCCAAAGCCTTTCATCAAAGCTGCATCCACGCGCACGAAGTTCGATGGGGAAGGTCAAGCATCAACGACATCATCTATTGATCAGACGCCGTCTACGAATGGCATCAATGGGCAATCACAAAGCAGTAAACGTAGCCGCACTCCTCGAAAACTCTCTCACTTCTCCTGCCGCCGGCCTCCATCTTCCGCTCCTCTCGCGCCTGGCGTAACCCTCCACACCGGCAAAATCCTCTGTGTCGCCGCCTCTCCTTCAGGCAAATACCTCGCAACCGGCAGCTCCGACAAGCGCATCGTCATCTGGTCCGTCGGGGGCTCCCCCTCGGAGCTCGTGCCCATTAAGACCTTCACTCAGCACCGCGACGCTGTGCTCGGGCTCTCATTTCGAATTGCGCTTGGCGGCGGCGCTGCCACCGCGACTGCGAGTCGAGGCAACATCTCTGGGGGTGCGAACCAGATGTTTTCGGCGAGTGCGGATCGGACGATCAAGCTGTGGGATCTGGAGGCGATGACGTATGTGGAGACGCTGTTTGGGCACCAGGATACCGTCGTGGATGTGGCAGCGTGTGCTGGGGAGAAGTGTGTCAGTGTTGGGGCGAGGGATCGCACGGCGAGGTTCTGGAAGGTGGTGGAGGAAAATCAGTTGGTGTTTAGGGGTGGGGGTGTGCATAAATCAAGAGGTGAAAACGTGCCCGGTGCGGCTTTCAGTCTGGCGAGCAAGGTCAAAGAAAGGGATGAGCACAGGCCAGAAGTAAAGGGGTACGCTGAAGGTAGTATTGACCGGGTTGCTCTTGTTGACGAAGAGACGTTTGTTACGGGTAGCGATAATGGCAGTATCTGCCTTTGGAACATACATAAAAAGAAGCCGGTCTTCACGATCCCACTGGCCCATGGACTCGATCCTCTGATCACGAGAGAGGAAGCTCTAGCCGAAGACCCGGCGCTGGCTAAGGCTGGCCGAGGAGCTGCTGAGAATTGGGAACCGCCACCACAGGAGCCTCGATACATAACGGGTCTGGCTACGGTACCGTACTCTGACGTGGTGATCAGCGCGAGCTGGGATGGATGTATAAGAGCGTGGAAGGTCAGTGAGGATAAGAGGAGAATTGATGGAATGGGAGTGATTGGAACAGTCGATGAGAGGTCTTTAGACCCCGATGGTATTGGAGACGCGATGATTGGTGAAAAGACGAATGGCCATCAACAAGGAGTTAACTTGAAAGAACAGAAATTGGTTAGAGGAATTGCAAACGATGTTACCGCATTTGAGAGGGGAGAAAGAGGAAAGGACGGTCTCTATATAGCCATGGCCGTTGGCAAAGAGCATAGACTTGGAAGGTGGAAGAAGACCGATGGGAGTAATGGCGTGGTTATCTTTGAAGTGCCTTTCAAAGAGAAGTCGGAAGACGTCGTCGCAAATGGCTCATCCAAGCCGCAAGGATAGACAAGATACCCGCACCACTGAGTGCACCATGAATAGTCACCTAAGATATTGATAATGGTTACATCAATATGGCTAATGAAGCACCATAGAACATTATACAGCCGCATTGCTGATATGCACACAAAAAGCCATCTTGATGGGGATGCGCAATTACATACACCTAACCACCACTCTGATTCCTCTTCCACCCTAGCAACTTCTCTTCGTTACACACCATTTCATAGCTCAAGTTCCTCGATGTCGATGCTATCATAGTATCTGTACATTATATGGACATCAATAGCTCGGGAAGGCCGTGGGCCTTTATACAAGCTCTATCCAGCTTCATCCAAAGGACATTTTAGCCGTAGACTTCCTTGCGCAATTCCTTTCTGTGTTTTTTCGTAGTCTATCGATCCCGAAGATATCAGATTTGACACTCTTGAACAGTAGGGACAGTTCCTTCATTCCGCTCTCTTGTAATTTTTCGTAATCATCATGTAACGAAAGGGCCGCTCAAGTCCATACCTGGGCACCCAGCCGCCTGAAGCGCGAGATCGCGTGCTCTCAATTGCCTGCGAATCCCAGAGTGACTTGGTACTCATTGAGCTTGCGCTTTCACTCCCATGCGCTCCAAGACATACGCTGTCATGAACGACCTTTCTAGTACCGCGTTCTGCCGGATCTGTCTGTCACTTGCATGCCCTATGAGTCTCAGTACACTCGCGTCATCGGTAAGGATATTGATAGCCTCGATGATCGGATGCAGCTTGCCCTCAGTAGCAGACGTCTCTTCGTCTATTTTGATTTTTGCGAGGGCAATATCCAGGGCATCTGCGACCGCTAGGAGTCCTGCTGTGAAAGGTGGATTTAGCTGATCGACATGATATGCCCTTTCAACGAGACCACTTGAGGTCTTATAAATGATACCGATTCCGCAGTTTCGTACGTTCTGATAGTTAATTACAGTGAAGTGGCCCGTCCATAGATTGAGCTCCGCAGGGCGTAGGACGAAATCTGCTTCCTTTGCCGTCAGAAACGGTTTGTTGAATGGCTGGATTATCACAGTTCCACGAAAATGGCATTGGCACGTTTTGAGATTATCTGCCGTATGCCTAGCTGCAGACGATTTTCGACCCTCGTCGGATAATAGCTTTCTGGTTTGACCTCCTACTTCTGATTTCTCACGGCATTGCTTGACCTGCTTTTTTGGGGTAGTGTCCGCTGCTCTAGGATGTTCTTGAATGCCTTGGGATTGGCGCTGGGCTGGCACGGCGACTGTCTTTCGGCTACACGCCCTTCTCTTGAGTCTCTTTGCGCATGGTTCGTAAGCCTGCAAATGGAAAGAATCGCAGATGTCGAAATGTTGATTTGCTGCTATACGCCTCTCATTTTCCTTGAACTGAGCTGTTTCGGATGCACTCTTTACTATGTGCAAGCTGTCGAATGCTTTCGAAAGGCATGCTTGAGTGAGATCCATGATGGGAAAAAGATGAATATCTAATAGTGAGATAAGCTCAAGGAGTGTGAACGCGGAAGCATCTATAAATGCGTTTCGGGCGGCCAGGCAAAGTTAGAATCAGTGGTATAAATTAAGCTTCCAATAATGGCTTCCCTACTTGGCGGCAAGAATGCCGCAGCAGAAAGTTTAACCTACAAATATCAGCAGACCCACATCTACATACCGAAGAAAAGGAGAAAAAAGATAAAAATAATTGGTACTTGTTCGTCGTTGCTTTAGTATGTTCCTTGGGTTTCATAGATCTTCTTGTACGTCCGGGTACCAACCTTTATTATAGCTACTTTTATAGAAGGCTAGATACGAAGTAATTTTCATTCGACAATCTTGGAATCTCTCAATCACGAATATGGCATAGTCCTAAACGGATGAGGTAATAATGATCCAAGGAAATTGAGAACTTTAAACAACCTACAAGTAATGAGGATAAGAGCCTTTTTAATGTCAGCGCTCAGCAAAATATAAAACCAAAAGGGCACATGCCCATTCGCGCACCACCAAACTTTAAGAAACAGCTTTTGGATACGTACTTCAGCTTGTTAAATGAGATATCAGGTATTAAACTATCAATGATCGAATCAGCCACCAGAGATGGCCAGATAACTGAAATTCTTCTCTATATTTGGTGAATCAGATGAAATAGTGCTTTGTGACGTTGTGTTGGTTGATTCTGAACTTGTAGAAGAGAGAGAAGAATTGAGAGAGTCTGATGCGCCACTAATTGCTGCTTTTCGCCATTGCAGAGACTCAATATACTGCTTTGCTTCTTTGGTAATGCAAAGAGCTGGATCGAAGCCCTTTAATCCAGACTCAGGCTGTAGAGCGAGCGTCGCCAATCCAAGGTATGAATGGTAAATATCTGGCGGATCACCAGGCATCTTGCCAAAGCCACCAATCATATGTTGTGCTTTATCTAAAAGATACCTGCGACAGGCTTCTGCATCTACCAGGTGTTGTTTGTTGAGTATCTATATTTCCATCAGTCGTTATCACGAATCCCGTTGCAAACGTAGCTGAATGAGTAGTGTCTTACCGACAGTGTCCCGTAGACCCACCATGCATAGCAGGTGTCTGCGACTTTATTCGGTCGGCCATTGAAGCCCGCCCATTGAAGTTCGAAATGCGCCGTCGATCGGTCCTGGTATGACATTTCACCTGCTTTCGAAGGAAAACTTCGAAGTTTCACGAATGAATGACTATCATGACACGTCATTGACGTATCGGTTTCGTCAGAATTTGTATCAAATTCATCTTCCTCATCCAAGGTAGCTGTTTGCCTAGAAACTAGCCATTGTACTGTGCTGTCTAGCTGAGTCAACCCTTTTGATGGTACTTCCAAGGCGGTGTTGGAGCTTTGCGGCAGACGACCAAGTAATGAAAGAGCGCTGGTGGCACAGAACTCAAATCCCGCTAATCATCGTCAATCAAAGTGGAGAGAGCTTAGAAACTTGCGTACCGTGGGCCTCGTGGAAAGGCGCTTCTGAAATGCCGCCATCATAGGTCTGCACCATTCAGTCAATGTTGTAGCAGAATCTCAATCATATGTGTCGACTACCTGAGATTCCTCCACGCAGTGGCAAAAGCCTTCCATGTCGATGTCTGGTATCCCGTCCAGGGGACCTTCGACAGTACCTCTCAACATCCATCGTACGCCAGTAGCCATATATCCAAATCTTGAGTCATGACCTCCTTCTATAACGCCATCAATTAGCATTTGACCGAAACTCCCGTCTTCCCTTTGTAATTTTGGTAGCCATTCTAATATTCCTCGTTTATTCAGTCGGTGAAAGTCATCTTTCATTACGGCCAGCGTCTGGATGGCGAAAAAGGTTGCAGGAAGGGTTGGTGGATCCCATTTCCGATTTTGCTCATTCCGAAGCTTCCCAAAGTCAGAACCCGGAAACATGCGAAATCCGCCCTCAGGGAGCTGGCATCGATACACCCAATCGACGTGTTCGGCTCGCTCTGTCGGAGTTACGGAAGCGTCAAGAACGTTAAGGATATCGAGTGCAGAATAGATGAAAAATGCAATACACATGCGATTAGAGTCATTGGAGATGTAGTGGTGCGGTAAGGGTGATTTCAAGCATCGTAGCCAGTACTTGATGTGCTTTTCCGTGTCGAGGCTGGAGGCTTGGAGAGATGGGGGATGAACGCTGTCGGTCCGTGTCGCAGACATAAGTGAAGGAGAAGGAGGACAGTGTATCAGGAGAGTATATCAGTAGAGCATGACCAGCAAAGATCTAAAGAAAAGGAAAGACAGTCAAATGTCGATGTACGCGAGAAATATGTGGAAGCTGACCATCGGCTATGACGCAGACATCAAGAGAAAGACACACCAGCACATGAAGCATAAACGATGTGGCTGAACTAGCTGCAGACCCTTGTTGAGCCCCCTAACGGCGATCTTTGGCCCGTGGGGCGACTGTGGCTGGTGAGCCGACACCTGAACGAACTTGTCACGCTTGTCTAATTAGGCCGGGGTTATGCGAGTTTGCAGGTTTGCAGGCTTGAACGAGCTGTTGTCTTTCTGGCTTCAGCCATCCACATTCGCAAAACTCTAGGGCCTTCTGACTGTTACCTGGTTCGATATCAAACGCTTTTGGACGCCAAGGACCCGCTACCATCTTATCCAGGCGCGCAAGATCCTATATTAAACGAAAACAACAACTCTCCTCACCATCCTGCGCACGCCGTACAGCTGTCTCAACAGTGCTGACACCTGCGGAGCCTGAGCATTCGACTACTAGATATCATCTGTCATTCGAGACATAAGAGCCGGTTGTCATCCTGGCTACAAGCTTCTCTGGATCCTGGCTCAGCAGCCTCAATTGATTGCGCCATGTCAAGCTTCGCAAGCTCTTTCTGGTCCAATGACTACGCTGGTGGTGAGTGATGTTATGGGAAGAGCGTGAACAATATTCTAATTGCTGTCATAGGTCTTGGCGTTCTCTTTGGCAAACTTCAACAGGGGGTTCAAGAAAACCAGCAGCTTCTGAACATCGCTCGCATGCGTGCTGATGCTGAAGAGATCTACGGACAGCAATTAGGCGAAATCCAACCCGCCACCGATCGCATCTCTGGCGGTTTTCAAAAGGATGAGGGTGCCAGCATGAAAAAGGTAGGTTGAAAGATAGGAAGAAGAAAAACCCCCCACCAGAAGCTAGGCTGAGAATCCTTGTTCTTAAAGGCATACGATGGCATTCGAACAGAGATGAATGAGGCCGCAAAGGGTCATGCAAAGATAGCTGCCAGTATTAGGGAGCTTGTCGTGACCCCCTTCGGGAGGTGGTGCGATGCACACGCTGCCCGTGTCCAGAACTCACAGGATGATCTCCAAGGTCGTCTCAAAGCTCATGACAGACAAGCAGATACGGTGCGGAAATTAAGGAGTGCGTACTACAACAAATGCCGTCAAGTCGAAGACCTAGAGGAAGAGGATAAACTAGCTTTTCAAGACCCCAAGAGCGCACCTCCCCAGAGTCCAAAGCCCAGGATACCAACTGTGACAATCGCATCGGAAGATCCAGAAGAGGAGGAGCCAATAGAGATAGGCGATGAGCAATATCCTCCCGAAAAGGTGAAGAAAATCCTGACGCATATGTTGGAGAATATCAAGCTTGGGGAAGCCAAAGTTCCTATACTGGGCACGTATCAAAATGTGTCTACCGGTGCGGCCATAACCGAATACCTTCAGCAGCATATGGGCGCTACCACCGTGAGTTATGCCGAGAGAATAGGACAAGATCTAATCGGGAATGGATTTCTAAGGCTCATTGGAAATGTGGGAAATTCCTTCGTAAATAGCTCGAGATGGAACTATCAATGGCGGCCGAAGGCCTTTAAAATTACGGGTTTCCCAGAGAAACGAGCTTCGATGATGACGAGAACTTTCTCCGCTGCTTCTGTGGATAGCACTGATAGCTCGCCTGTTGTTGGCGCGGTCGGTGACTACCTGGCTGGATGGAATCCGCTGAACAATCCGCACCCGAATGAAACTCCCGGGGAAAGGCTGAGACGAGAAGCCCGAGAAGCAGACGAACGATACAAGGCCAGCGTGAGAAAGCTCGATGGACTACGGTGTCAATTAGAAGAAGCAATGATTGATCACTTAAAGTTCATGGAACGCTGCGAACTCGACAGGCTGAAAGCTGTCAAGGCTGTCATTTTGGATTTCTCCGGTGCCATCAGCAATGTCATACCCAGTCTGCAAAGCACAGTTGACAACATGATGCTGTTCCAGGAAACGGTCCAGCCTCTGGGAGACCTCAGATATCTGTTGGAAAATTATCGAACGGGCTCCTTTGTACCCCGCGTTCAAACCTATGAGAACTACTACAACTCTGTTGATGAACAGACCTTTGGCGTTGACCTAGAAGCTCGGGCAAGATCTGACAGAAAGCGAGTTCCTATCATTGTTACAACTATCCTGATGTATCTCGACCAGCATTATCCTGATCTCGAAGGCGATGAGCCGAGGCGGGCAATATGGCTGGCTGACGTTCCACTTGCCGCGACTCACCATCTACGAAACGCCATTAATACTGGTAAACCGATTCCTTCCGAAATCCTAGAAAGATACGAGATACCCATTGTTGCCAGCGTTTTGAAACTTTACTTCTTAGAATTACCCGGTAAGGCACAGGTCTTCGCCGGTGGACAATTATGTTATGTGCGAGTGCTAAATCGTCTCCAGACTCCCTTGTCTCCTCGCACGTCTACGAAATCGTCAAGACCATCTACTCCACTACCGCCCCATCCACCGACGAATCCACCCGCATCTCCGTCCTCCAATCCACCCTCGGCCAACTCCGTCTCGCCAACATCGCCACCCTCGACGCCATCATGACGCACTTCACCCGGCTCATCGACCTCACCTCCGCCGACGAAGCCTACATCTCCGCCCTCGCCACCAACCTCTCCCCCTGCATCCTCCGCCCAAAGCACGAATCCAGCCTCACCCTCGACGAGCGGTACGCCTACCGCCTCATCCGCGACCTCTTCGCCCACAAAGACGCCATCTTCGGCGAACTGAAGCGCGCCTCCGCCGCCCACGCCCTCGGCCAGACCCACGCCGGCGCCGGCGCCAGCGCCAGCGGCCCCGCCAGCTCCAGCGGCACCCCAGACTCCAACCGGCACCGCGCCATCAGCACCGACGAGTCCAACCGCCGCGCCCACATGGAGGAGCGCCAGCGCGCCATCGCCAACCAGCGCAGCCGCAGCCCCGCCCCGGGCTCCTCCCGCGCCTCCGGTATGCAGCAGCATCGTCGCGATCGCAGCACGGATGGCCGCGGAGGCCCTGAGGGCAGGTTCCCGATTAATACAAGTCCGACTGAGACGAGGGGGCGAGGTGGCACGCGCACGAGTCTTGAGGTTCCGGGGAGCGCGGGGCTGGCACCGCCGCAGTCGCTGCAGAAGGAGGCGGCGAGTGCGAGTGCGAGTGCGCCGTCTTCCTCCTCGTCGGCGGCAGAGCAGCAGCAGCAGCCAAATGGCACGACGCCGTCTACGAATGGCGGCAGTCCTCCCGCGAGCAGTGGCTCTACCTCTGCTTCCGCCTCCGCCTCCGCCCACCCTGCTCTCGTCACGGAAGGCGCGCGCCGCGCGGACTCCCCGGATACCGTCTCGCCTGCGACGCCGAGCAGCGGTGGGAATGCCGTTGCTGGTGGAGCGGCCCCGTCGGTCGATGGCGTGGAGAAGAAGAACTCGTTGGGTCGAGCGGGGGGAGTCGGGTCGCGGTTTCCGCGGAAGCCGGCCGGTGGGTTGCAGCGGCAGAGTCTGAGCAAGGAGGGGATGGGGATGGGGATTGGAGGGAAGCGGGATAGTGTGGGGAGTTTGGGAGATGGGTCGACGACGGCGGCGGGGAGTGAGAGAGGAAGCTTGGATGAGAAGAGAGGGGTGGAATTGGTGGATCGGCCGATGGATGATTAGGTGCGAGTGAGAACTGGCGGGAAACAGAGCAGTAGGAATAGGGAAGGTGGGGATTGGATTGGATTGTGTGGGTAATGTGAAATCTTGTATCTTAGTTGTGGATATATCCTTGAATGAAGCTACGACCTTGTGTAGGGATCAGCTGAATCCTTTATACCTCGCTTGTCTGCTGCCCTCGCAACAGCCTAATGTGCTGGGACTTTTAGCGTCGACTGTCAGTAGAATCTTAAGGCATGGGTTCAAATTTTCTTTTGATTATTTCAGCTAGCAGTTCCCTCGTGTTTAAACATCGCTACCCTTGTTCACCGGCACCTTGAAAAGCCAACTCCTAGGCCAATGGTCGTCATAACCCGCTGATCTCGAACGTTATCTACATGTTGACAGCCGTTCTGAAGTGGTTACCGGCGTAGATTGCGCTACCACCGAGTTCCTCCTCAATGCGAAGTATCTGGTTGAGCTTTGCAAGACGTTCGGAACGAGCGGGAGCACCAGTTTTCTGGAATATCGTCAATAATCACACTCCCTCTTTCAGAGTTTCTGGCAGGTGGTTAAACGTACAATTTGGCCAGTGCGGAGGCCGACGACGATGTCGGCGATCGTGACATCCTCAGTCTCTCCGGAGCGGTGGGAGACCATGACACTCCAATCAGCGCCGAAAGCGTCCTTTGCAGCTTGGATAGCTTCAGTGATAGTTCCTATCTGATTGACTTTGAGGAGAAGAGAGTTGGCGGATTTGAGTTCGATCGCTTTCTTGATAAAGATCGGGTTTGTCACGGTAAGATCATCCCTTTCAACGGTGTCAGTGAAGTTGGAACGCTTGGTCACAATTCTTCAATACTTACGCGACGATTTGCAGGTCGGCAGTCTTGAAAAAGTAGCTCCAAGCCTCCCAATCATCTTCCGCGAATGGATCCTCGAGACTGACAATGGGGTACTTGGCTACGAGAGACTTGTACAGATCTGCCAGTTGCTCGTAGGTGAGCCACTTGCTCTTGTCACTGTCCGGATTTTTGAAGTCCAAGTCGTACTTCTTCTCCTCGCTCTTGTAGAATTCACTTGAGGCAGTGTCCATAGCAATCTTGACCTGGCCAGTGTAGCCCGCTTGTTCGATAGCATCCGTAATGAGATCCAAGGCCTCCTCAGGAGTCTGAATATCCGGTGCCACACCTCCCTCATCTCCCACATTGCCAGCAGATTGACCATACTTCTTCTTAGCAAGAGCCTTAAGTTTTTGGTAGACCTCGGAACCTTGGCGCATGGCCTCTGTAAAGGTTGGTGCATTGCTGGGTTCATTAGACCGTAGTGTTTTATCATTTCAAATTCTCGGCTTACAGAGGAACAACCATGAACTCTTGGAAGGCAAGACGACCACCTGCGTGAGAACCACCGTTCAAGACGTTCATGAATGGCACTGGCAGGACGTAGGGTTTCTTCGTCCCAGAGAGATCAGAGATGTGGGCGTAGAGTGGCACCCCCTAGAAAATGGTCAACGACAAGTTTTATGATCCAGCTTGAGAGACCGAACCTTTTCAGCAGCCGCAGCCTTGGCGATCGCCATGCTGACACCCAGGATCGCATTCGCGCCCAGCTTCGTCTTGTTTTGAGTACCATCGAGTTTGTTGAGGAAGCCGTCCACGGCGGACTGGTCCTTCACGTCAAGGCCTTCTTTGATGAGAGCCGGTGCGATGATGCTGTTCACATTCTCAACAGCTTTCGTCACACCTTTGCCTCCCCAGCGTGACTTATCGCCATCGCGAAGCTCACAGGCTTCGTGTGAGCCTAAAAGTAGGTAAGTCAAAGCAGTAAGAAACCGCTCCACCTGAGTCGAGACACTAACCAGTAGAGGCTCCAGAGGGAACAATGGCGCGATGGAGGCCGGTCTCGGTGACGATGTCAACCTCAACAGTAGGGTTTCCGCGGGAGTCGTAGACAGAGCGCGCGTGAATTTTGGTGATAGCCATTCTGGAATTTTGTGCTGTCAGTCGGTGATTGATACAACTGATCTTTTCAACAATGAAGTCTCAAGCCGAAGTGCTGAGCAGCTGAGTTGTAGTGGTTAAACCAAAAAGTGAGATCGGATGTGGGGCTGCCGCAGTGAGATAATATTTTCTTCCAGGTGCCCCTACAGACCTCCTCGAGGCCAGATAAGGATGGTGAGGAATGTCTACGGGTCTCTGTCTTCCATTGAGTAGAACCAATGAACGTACCTCGAATGATCGCGTCAGAGCAGGCAAGAGGCTGAGGAAAAGGATTCCAGCAGATGGCTGTTGAGGAAGCTGGATCAGTGGGGCATCCTGGCTGCGGACACCAAATTCCATCGGGCCGGCACGCCGAGGTGTGTCCCGACCAATCTCAGCTTACCTAACCCCCGGGCCCCCCCGATGAGCTTTACCAGCTCCCATGTATTGATCATAGCCAAACCTTTCCCAAGAAGCGCCACCATCTTCACCCTCTAGCTCGCCCTTCGCATTCCTGCCTTGAGCTCGAACCTCTTTTCGCCGCCATCGGTTGATAGCGCAATAGGCTTTATCAGCTACTGCCATTAATCTTTCTGATTCGTTGCCTCCCGTTGCAATAGCCTACCATGAGCGGATCCGCAGATCCAGAGCGTGATCATGCGCTAGAAGAATACAAGAACAAGTTGCTGGAGTCGAGAGAATGGGAAGCAAAGCTCAAGGCTCTCCGGTTAGAGATCAAGGGATTACAACATGACTTCGACGTGTCAGAGGAAAACATTAAAGCGTTGCAGAGCGTGGGTCAAATCATCGGGGAGGTTCTCAAACAACTTGACGAGGAGAGATGTGAGTCTAGCGCGAATGACTTCTGAAGACGTTCAATGAATTTGCGTGCTGATGACCATGGAAATGATAGTCATCGTCAAGGCTTCCTCAGGACCTCGATATGTCGTCGGATGTCGGTCAAAAGTCGAGAAGGCAAAGCTAAAGCAAGGCACGAGAGTCGCACTTGACATGACAACACTTACCATAATGAGAATGCTGCCACGCGAAGTGGATCCTTTGGTCTACAATATGTCGTTGGAGGACCCAGGACAAGTCAGCTTCGGTGGTATCGGTGGTCTGAATGAGCAAATAAGAGAGCTTAGGGAGGTCATCGAACTACCGCTGAAGAATCCAGAACTCTTCCTGCGGGTGGGTATCAAGCCACCAAAGGGCGTTCTACTGTATGGCCCGCCAGGAACAGGAAAAACGCTTCTTGCTCGGGCGGTGGCAAGTAGTCTGGAGACTAATTTCCTCAAAGGTAACGAGTGAACTACGAAACTTGTCACAGAATGCTAATCACGAGATAGTGGTATCCTCTGCTATTGTCGATAAGTACATTGGTGAATCAGCACGGCTCATCCGTGAAATGTTCGGCTACGCAAAAGAACATGAGCCTTGCATCATATTCATGGACGAGATTGATGCCATTGGTGGCCGAAGATTTAGCGAAGGTACTTCCGCAGATCGCGAGATTCAACGCACGCTTATGGAGCTACTCAACCAACTTGATGGCTTCGACTACTTGGGCAAGACAAAGATCATCATGGCAACGAACAGACCCGATACTTTGGATCCAGCGCTGTTAAGAGCAGGGAGACTGGATAGGAAGATCGAAATACCGCTTCCCAATGAGGTTGGTAGAATGGAAATTTTGAAGATTCACGCAAGCGGAGTACAGACCGAGGGCGATATCGATTTCGAAAGCGTGGTCAAGATGAGCGATCAGCTGAATGGGGCTGATTTAAGGAACGTGGTGACTGAAGCGTAAGTATTTGCGATTCTAATTCCGCCCGGTGATGCCAAGCTAATCACGCTATGGTGCAGTGGCCTATTCGCCATAAAGGATTACCGTGATGCGATCAACCAAGACGACTTCAATAAAGCCGTCCGTAAAGTTGCTGAATCGAAGAAGCTTGAAGGCAAGCTTGAGTATCAAAAGCTATAGGAGTATAAGAAGCCAACGTATGCATGACTTTTTAGCATGGCCAAGGCGTCTTGGACTCTCCTACCAAAGCAGTCAATATGCTACATGTATAATAAGAATAGAACGAGCGCGCAAGTTTTGGCTTATCCTTATTGCAGACTACATCGTCAAGCCAGGTCCAGGCCGGAGCGTGATTGATGTAGCATTGCCAGTCACTCCCCGAGACATTTCCTGTGGTGATCCTCCTGCCTCTGGGTTGGCTGAAGAGTTTGTTGCCGTGATGGTAACCTTGGCTTATGTCGAAAGCCACTAGGGATACTCAGACTGACTTCTTTCCTGGCCAGCAAGCTAGCTCCTAGTGAGACTTTCCCTCGCTTTAGCTTCGTCATTATTTTAGATACGTAGCAGTCACGTCTTTCCCGTCTTTACTAAAGAAGCTTGTCGATAGTACTTGGTTCTCGCAAAAAGAGAGTTTGGCACAATTGCCTAGCTTACTTGGCTCTAACGTTTCTTTGACTATTCCCTGACGGCATTCTAGTGCCACGAGGATTCAGGGATAGTACCTTATAGTTTACACCATAACTTATCAAGAGCGGTTCCGACATGCTCAACTCCAATATCCGCAGGTAGTCTACACCTATGCAAACCGCCTATGCGGTGCTTTGTCTCCTCCGGTAGTATTAGCATATTCATCAATCCAATCAGCTTTCGTGTAAGCTACGTGTGACGCAAGGTCATCACTTTGGTGAACTCCCATTCGCCGTTTGTGGGATCCGAGATATCGCAGAGCTCCTCTTTGTGAAACCTGATTGCCCTTGCATTTTCTGGGTATTAGTGTGTGTATCGATCCTTCACCTGATGATCATAAAATGTTGGGCGACCTTTTTCAACGCTTAGCTTGTTTCCAGGCAACCAGACTGGCGTAAAATAACGAGACCTTTACAAGACCTTTTTCTATATTTATCATTAGCCAGCATGGCATTATACAGTGGCAAGATGACAGCCAAATAATCACGCTCATTTCCACCAGAATAAGTTCCAGTGGGCTGATCATGATCATTGTAGTGAGAGAACAGAAAGGAGATGAGACTGCTTCATGATCCGTTTCAAGCCGTGACACTTGCCGACGTAGTCACCGGTGGAGATGGTCTCGAACTAGTTTTAATGATAGCTATCAAAGGCATTTTGGATAATATCATATTCGGCCCGCGATTGTCACTACCAACTCATCCATGGACAAGCCAATAAGCATTCTTATTACAGGAGTCGGGTTTGTGGCCGGTCACATCATTGATGCACTACAGGCGCGACATCCAGATTGGAACCTGTCCGTATTCGACGTCAAATCTTCCGATTCTTGGAGAGACTCAGGAATCCCGTATTTTCAGGCCGACATCACTAATCTCGACGAAACAGTCGAAGCATTCGAGAAGGCCCGGCCTACAATCGTCATCCACACGGCCGGCTGGGTTCCCGGTCAAGGTGCGCGATATGCACGGAAAGACTTGGGCACCGTGACGAAGATCAACGTTGACGGCACGAGAAATGCTCTACAGGCTGCGAAGGCTACGGGCGTCAAAGCGTTCGTCTTTACGAGTAGCTGTTGCATTGTGACGGATGATATGAAGCATGAGTATCCGAATATGGATGAATCCCTGCCAACTGGTTTGGCAACGTTAATCTATGGTTATTCTAAAGTACGTAAGAGTTTGGCGTCTTAGGTGTCTCCCCACACTTTTCTTTACTTTTGTTTGGTAGTCTGCAGGAGCTATTGATGTACGATGACATCCGTATGGACTCTCAAATCTTTTCCTAGGAGATCCCCAATGGAGAATGCTGGGTAGCAATGCTGACTCCCACAGGGACTCGCTGAGCCTTACGTCCTAGCCGCCAATGGCGAGGAAATGCTGACCTGTGCCATTCGTCCATCCGTCATTCTTGGCCCTCATAGTCGGCTAGGGCCCGGGGACTATCAGCTCGTGCCGCAAATTCACGCATGCATTGCTAAGTACGAGACGCCCTTCATCATTGGTAGCGGAGAGAATCTATACGACTTTACCTTCGTGACTAATGTCGCCGATGCGCATGTGCTGGCAATTGAGAACCTTCTCTCCACCAAGACGGCTGCAGGCGAGGCCTTTTTCATTTCCAATCAGGAGCCTGTACCTTTCCGTGACTTTATGCTAGCCATCTGGAGAGAGTTTGGCCATGTGCCGCCCTTTGAAGTCAGGATACCCGAGTCATTGGCATGGCTGGCCGGATTAATCGCTGAGTGGGCCACGTGGATAACCGGTATGTCTAGCATGGCGACATTAAGCAGAGGCAGCGTTCAAGACGCCACGGGCACGAGGTACGCAAGTGGGGATAAGGCCCGAAGAATTCTGGGATATTATCCTCGAATAGGCTTACAAGAGGGGATCCGGATTTCCTGTCTTGTAGGTTACACCTGACAATTGTTCTCCGTATCATAGAGCTGATCAAATAGGAGTATCGGGGGCGCATAACGAAGGAAGGTAAACCGTCTTATTAAACTTCCGAAGCCGTTGTCGAAGGTATTGGTTCCTTTTGCATGTTGCGCCGTATCTCTGGGCCATCGTCCGCGTGGGGGTTTGACTTTCATACACGCTGATTGGATAGGTGATTCCCGAGAAAAGTTCTTTACAGAGTAGAGTTTACAGGCTCCGTAGCAGAGGTCATAAGGCTGCATCGGGAAGAGTCCGAGATTTGGGACGCACAAAATGAAAGCCATGTGAGACCCTATCTCAGACGAGAAATCATCTTCACAGACCGATTGGGAACTACCGACAACGTGTTGAGGACCCATGTAGTAATTTAGGTGAGAGATTTACTTCAAGTTTCCCTTCTTCGTATCGGCAAAATTCAGGGAGGGATCCCCTTACTTGCATGGTTGGAATCTTGGTTCCGTCAACGTCGACAGACATTAGATTTGGCTGAAATCATTAAGGATCACTTGAAACGACTATAATGCCAGAGTCTGAATTTCGGTAGTGATGTAATGAGGCAATCTCGTTCTGCCCAGTCCATTTGAGAAAGCGAGTCTCGACCTTGTCGGGGGCGAAAATTACCTACCTAGGATATGGGTAGGAGTAACCCTCTTACATAAGGTTTAGCTAACTCCTGGTGGTCTCGCGTCTGTAGCCGTGAAGGCAAAAGGGCGACCCGGAATGGGGGTCGCCTTCCACAATTGGTGTGATTCCAAGGTCGAGGACCAAGGTTAGGTAGGTAGGTAAGGTAGGGGCGAGGTGTACGGCTTCGTGGGCGTAGACACTAAGGGTTAGTTCTTCCCACTGCTCACCCCGAAAGAACCGCGCACGTAAAATAATACTTGGGTTCAATCCAAACAAAGGTTCCTGAGAACTAGATCAGCGAGATTGGCGACTGAAGCAAGTCGTACGATGATCTCGCCATGGTGCCATGTTCGTCCGGACGATCTTTGAGGCTCCCACGTCGTGTGCTGTCGCCCACGTCCGTTGGTTGGTAAGTTCATCCATTAGGACAAGGAGTCTTGCCACGCGCAACGGCTGGTGCTAGTCATCAAAGAGCATTGGATTGGACCCTGGCTAAAGCGCAGTAGTGAGTGCAGAGTGGACGTGCCCAACTAAGCCGATCGTTGCCCAACGTAATAGGCGGCGTGGATTCTGCACTGTCGCCCGGCCACGACATGTCTCTGCTCGATGATGTCGTTGGCCAGGGATTCTATGCGAGCGAGCACAGGCAGGGACTGCGCTGTTTCATCTGCAGCAAATGGGCTCTAAACTCTTGCGAAACACTGCAGCGTCGGAATCGCTCGGCCTAGGTACCGAAGGCTGGACTGCTCTGAAGATGCTCGGTTGATCCAGACCCCGGAAGAATGCATGGACGAAGACAGGTGGACAGGTCTTGCGCTGCCCGACGTCTGACTGCCGTGACATCCACTGCGCGCCAGAGTTGATGCCCAAATCCGCATTGGTGGCAACCGGGGGCGTTGGCGACTTGAGGTGCTTTGTCGCCCGACACCCTTCTGCCCAAACGACTACCTCTTCGCCAGAGACTGGCGCGTTAGCAATGCGACGTCCCGCCGTGGTGTTTCGCTGCTTGGCCGTTGCGCTTGATGGTCCGCGTCCGTAAGCGAGTACGGAGCATTAGGTGGAGTATTATTTACGGAGCAGTTACGCGCCTGGTCCGCTTCAACCGATGAGTGCACCGAGGGCGTGCGTTGCCCTGATGCCGGGTTAAAGTGCTTCACGTGGACGCTATCCACCACCGGCGTCATCGTCTCCATCTCGCTGGGTCAAGACTCTGGGTTGAAGAGTCTCATCCGTATGGCGGAGCATGTCCGAAGGCTTAACCGGACGCCTGTCCTACGACTTGCTACTTATGCTGACATTCGGCGGTGTGTGGACATGGGAGCGTTCCAAAACGTCACCAGTCGGGGTTGCCCTGGCTCGCCAACGGGGTTAAATGAGAAGTTGGGCACTTCGACAGCAACTCTGCTGTTGCTCGTAAAAGGAACCTCATCTTCTCTCCGGGCCCGAGTCCATACCCAACCAAGCCCACGATTTGCCGACCATTCTGCTTCTCTTTTTATTCCGTCGCGCTTCCTCGAATGCAAATCAAGGCTGATCTGTTCACATGTTCTTGCCTAAGCTACCCATAGACACATAATCTCTGCGCTGTAGAGGCATTCACGGCCTTACTTTCCGGTTGCGTCCTAGCACTCCCACTCTATGACCGTCGCATGCCTTATGTTCCCTCGGAGTGCTCCCTCATCGGAGTCCAGGCTCGCTTCAATATATAACGACAGTGTCCCAGATACACCTGCGGAGCACGAGTACACCATTCCTCAGCAAAAGTGTGTATTCTGGCTTGAGAACGCGTCTGCTGTGATTAACTTGGCCCAGTCAAGTGCAATATCCACCTGCGTTACACACCCAGAGCTCGCCTGCTCACGACGCTTGGGAAACCATGAGGAGGTACATCTAAAACCTTCCCATATTTTCTTCCCTAGTAGGCATCGTTGACGAGTTTTAGTGCTACCCAACGTGCTAGTGGTGTACCAGTTTCAACTCCGGCAGCTTACAGCTCTACAATTCCGACGACCGGCTCCGGCATGGTTTACGCTCCCACTGCTAGTTACACTCCCAAAACCATCTCATATTCTTCCAATCATTCGCCTACGGACTCCGCTTCTTATCAAAGGACATACGCCAATTACCCCGCTATGTATGGCTATGGTTCAAGTAGTACACCAATTCCAAGGACCACTTCTGTTCCTGGGCAAGCACCACCGGATTGGAATTATGCCAAAGCTTCCCATTCCCCGGAGTCTTATGTGCTAGATCCTGAGGCAGCAGGCGCGAGGGCCACACCCGCGTATGCAGAACCCCGGAAAAGCTCCCAAAGGAGGCCATCGAATCGGGATGAGTTTGACGGACCACACCAATTACTGGACAGGCCTCCGCCAGTTGGCCAGGAGGCCCAGGAAAGTGATCTCCCCCGGCTCCCAGTGACACTTCATGCCCAAGAGCAGGATGAGATACTTGCCCGAGTCAATGAAAGGCTTTCCCGCTGCGCTTTCGATTTCATTGCGAAGTATCAGTTTCCCATCCCTCTTGAACCAGACAAGAGGCCAGTCAGAGTACCAGCCGACAGAGAATGGACCGAATGGGTATATTTACTGAAGAGGTTGGCCACGAAACGCCGGATACCAGCCCGGGTTCTTTACAATGGGCAGATTAAGCAATTCATAACAGTCTTGGAGAATTCATTGGAGATGCGGCATGCGGCCAAGCATCAGTCCCGACCACTTAAGGATGATCGCAACGTGCTTCAGCTGATATCTGCAGGCATTCAAGTGACAAAGATCCTTAAGGACGCTGCCGCGATGCAGTACCTAGACGCTTTATACGTGCAGACCGAGCAACTCATCCAGGCTCGAGCATATAGCAGATGAAAATTGCTCACATGTTCCCCCTTCTGCACTTTGGATTGGTGATTGCAAAACCCGCAATTTAATTTTACTTATAGAAACCTTGGCTCAACGCTCATGCCATCCAGGCACCACATGATCCTATAATGGCCATCACTTTCCGTAAGGGACCCCATACAATGGATTGGTCAAATTCCCATTAATACAAATTTCTTAATCGGTTCTTCCATTTTCTTAGTATCAGGAAATGACAATGACAGCTAGGAAAAGAGTAAGGATGGTTCTATCTTTTGTAGTAATTTCCTTCGCGACGATATCCAAAATTCTTGGCGTTCTCGTGCTACGAGGTGGCTTGTAGTACTATAGCACGTTCTGTCATATCTGCCTCCCTGTACTCGTATCACGAAGCTCTCGTATCAAACTTTGATCACAAGTTTACCAACACTGGACTGGTCTTTCAGATCCCTGAACGCTTGAAGGGCCTGCTCAAACTCGTAAACTTTACCGACTACCGGATGGAGGCCGTGTTCCTCAATTAGCTTGACCATGTCCTCTTTCATCTCCAAACTGGCGGAGCCTAGTACGCCACGAACTAGAGGTACCGCATTAGACCGGCGCAGCAGGATTCTCGAGCTCAAGAACACTTACCCGTTTTAGCGCCAAAGATGATATGCGGGATCAAATCCGCATGCTGACTCTCAGTTAACAGTCCAATAACAGAGACAAGACCACCCATCCTAGCAGCCCGTAGCGACTGTTCGATGGTTGCCGAACCCGCGACATCGAGGACATGATCCACTCCTTTACCTTCGGTTATGCGTAGGACCTCACTCGCCCAGTCTGGGGTTTCACGGTAATTGATAGCGTGCTTAGCGCCAAGCTTCTTGACCAAGTCAAGTTTGTCGGCGCTCGACGTTGTTGCAATGACAGTCGCGCCGACTGCTGCGGCCAACTGTCCGCATCACAATAATTAGCATAAAGTCCATTAAGAGTCTCAAGGATGAACCCAAAATTCAAAAGATTCCCCGGCAAGATCCGTTCTGTGACTATATGCACTTAAGATATTAGTTCGCAGCCGGACCCCTGTCATCGCCTTTTGGTGATCTCGCAACGTCCCGACTTGGCAAAAACCCGCATTTGCCGATCTGGGTACCGTAAGTTCGCCTTGGCCAATTCCTTCACCCCGCTCTGAGAACATCTCGCCATAACTTCCCGTATTGTGCTGTCACCCTGCCAAGCCGGCCCGTCAGGAGCTTTGCATGTGTCACAGCTTCCCGCGTCGGAGTTTGCTCCGAGTAGATCGGTTCGCGTCCATGTCGCCCCCTCTCATCCCCCCTTCATCTTACCTTCTTAGCGAACCATCGCTACCAAATATTGCCACTGGCTATCGAATCAAGCTGCAGCTAGAATGACGAGCGCCCATTCCTGAAACCGGTAGGAACCTTAAATCCATGGCCAGGGAAGCTTCTCTTTCATTTCCTTTTTCTTTTTCTATTTTCGGAACAGAAAAATAAAAAGCAAGAAAAACAAGAAAAAACAAAACCAAAAAAACAAGATAACCTCACAATAGTAAAACAAAGGAGGTCCAGCTCACCTGAATCGCAGCACAGCTCACGCCCCCCGTCCCCATCGTGAGCACCGTCTGCCCCGGCTGCGCCCGCCACCGCGCGCTCCCCGTCCCGTCCGGGCCCCAAAACAGCGCATTGACGGCCGTGCCCGTCGCCGACGTCAGCGCTGCCGCCTCCTCGACCCTCAAGTTGCGCGGCGCCCGCACCAGCTTGTCGTTGTCCACCACCATGTAGCGTTGCAGCGTGCCCGGGAGGTCGCCGCCGCCGAGCGTCTCCTCGAGCCGGTAGTCGCGGACGTCGGTGCCCGCCAGCCAGGTGTTCGGGTGGATGAGCACGAGGTCGCCGGGGTGAAAGGCGGAGGAGGACGAGGAGGAGGACGAGGGGGACGAAGAGGTTTGGATGATGGTGCCTGCGCCGTCGGAGCAGGGGACGAGCCCGTTCGCGGTTGGGATCGGGTAGAGGGGCGAGGAATTCGCTACCATGGTGTCGCGGGCGTTGAGGGCGGCGGCGTGGATGCGGATGAGGGATTGGTTGGGTCCTGGGCTGGGGGGAGGGGGTAGGGTGGTTAGCTCGAGGGTGGAGGTTGATGTGTTGATGGTGTATGCGAGATTGGGCTCGAGTTGAGTCGACATGCTGAGCATCAAGATATAATGAAATGTTGTTCTCTCAAAGAAGGTATAACGAGCAAGCAGTTCGAAGACCTGTGGTCATTGCCCGGAGAGACATGAGCTGTCAAGGACATTTTAAATTGGCACTCATTTTGCCGCGAGGCGACTTGATTTCAAAGACTGACTCCCTTGATCTATTGACTGTGCCCCATTCGCATTACAGTATCACTCTCCCTGATCATTCTTCCACAAGGTAGGGCAGAGATTCAGTCTACTGAGCATACGCTAGCTAGGTTGTAGGAGATTCTTGAGCCAAGCTGGCCAATCGGAATTTATCATCTTTCGGCTGTCCTGCTGGACAAACTTGGCTCTAATCCTAGATAGCTAGCGTAAATTAGACAAGCTGAACGTCTGCTGTAAAGTTTTGATGAGTGATCAGCCACTTTGTGGTCTGCTTAGGAATCTCTCCCAAGATCGTGACGAGATTGGCTCCTCCGCTGACCGAAGGATACAAATATTCTGCCCGTGTTGCCCATGCCGCTCCGTGTGGCCCGTTCTGATCGTCCGCGGGCGGAGTGCGGCCGCATTATCCGCATGTCGTCCTGGAGGCATTTCATGGTCGATGATTAAGGCCATATATCTTCCGCCCACCGCTTCAAACAAGAGTTGTCCATCAGTCATCTTACGTGTCGGAAGCAATGGGAGATCTCTAGCCTCGGAATGCTTGACAGCTGGAACATGACGAGGAACCGATGGATCAGAAATCTGTGGTTTTGTACACGGATACCATGGCTAGGCGTTCTTATCGCGGTCTTTTTCTGCTTGGCGATTAGAGAGTTGTCTGATCTCATCACGCATGCTAGTATATATCTAAGGTAATATTAGCAAGAGGTATTCGACTTTTCGTGAGAGATTTAGTGCTTTATTCACACTCGGGCACTCACCCAGAACCAGGTCGTGACTTCCATGAAGCCCCATGTGAAGACCAAACTGTTCTTCAGGCCATCAGCTGGTCCAGATGTGTGCTTGATTGCTTCTCCAAAAGTCTCTGGCCCACGCTTAAACAGATACGTATAGCCTGTGACAAAGAAGAGGAAGAAAAGTCGGACGGGCAATTGAGATGACCAGTAGGATAAAGCAAGCTCATCACGTATCGAAGCTGCAGTGAAATCGGACAGGCCCAGGAAGGCGAGGATGATCGCCACGAACGCAGTGGCGTCACTTGGACTGTCGAAACCCGATGGTTGTGGCTAAATTTATATGAAATTAGCTTTCAAAGCCTCGATAACGAATTCAAGTATACGGACAAGACGCATTGATGCACCTAAGATGACTACGAGGTTTTGCTCTGCAATCAGTTTTGGCGCAGTCAAGAAGAAGAACGCCAATGTAATATGGGCAACAGATAATGCCCTGATGATCACGAGAGAAGAGATTAGGGCCATTATGGTCGGAAGTGAGACTTAATATAGGCTTTTCAGAGTGACCCCCCTAAATTTTTATCTCATCTACGGAGTAGAGAAGTGCAAAATAATAAACGTCTGGCATCTTGGGACTCTTACTCATAAGAACGCTATGACGTCGGCGGAATGCCGGTCCGAGCTGCGGAAAGAACTTCGAAGAACCACTTCCGGAGAATAACCGAGTGTTGCTGTGTCTATGTGTGTTGACAACTGAAGCATGAAGTATTCACTTATGCCTCTCATCACGCGTCGAGCGTGCATGATGCTGAGGGCGCGAAGGATGACTCATAAGCGCCCACCTTGTATTCAAAATATGGGATTTCTTGTACGAAATTTTCCACCTCCACACCTTTTCGCCTGACCCTCGTCATCGCCATGGCTGGAGTTGCAAGCTGGAAAATCGACCAGTTAGCCGAATATGAGCGCAGCAAAAATTATGCTGGTGGCTTGAAAGCATGTGAAAGGCTTCTGAAGAAGTCTCCAAATGATACGGGTTTACTCGTAAGTCTTCTCAATGCTTCCTGAAGACACCCAAGTACTCTATTAAACCTTGCGGATCGGCAGTTTCAAAAGGCTCGCTTTCTCTTGACAACAGGAAACTCTGATGAAAGTACGAGGATCTGCCAAGAGCTATGTCACCATCAACCACCCATCATCAATGAGGACCTAGTTTGCCAGATTTACATTACTCTGGCCCAGAACGTGGTCGCTCTAAATAACAATGATACAATCAGAGAGGTCAGCAAGGATATGCGCGAGCTTTGGTCATCCATCATCGAGAAGAAACCTCAGGACAGTGGGAAGTTGTATACTACCTGGATCAAAGCGGCAACGGAATTTGAGCGCTGGGAAGAAATCCAGCAGACAGCTCAGAAGGTTGGTGCTTCTTCAACGCGAGCGGCTTAGTAATATACGTCATGGCCGTCTTTCGCTCGAAGCACACCTCACATTCAAGTTCTCTGTCGCACGAAGACTGGATTCACAACAGACTATTCGTTGTGTTCCCAGTGCTTTTCGTCAATATTGCAATGAGTACGCTGCTTCAGAGCTGAAAGATAGGCTCCTAGCCTGCATTGCATCGTAGCATGTCTCGCTACTTTTCTTATGCAACGCGCCATGGCATATATTACGCAGCTGAGATTTTTCTTCTTTTTCTTTTTTTTTCTTTTCTTTTCCCCCTCTCTTGATCTCGGTACGCTAACTGCCCATAGGCTCAAAAAGCCTTTAAACTTGACAAGAAAAGGCATCGATATTATTACTTCTTGGGCATCACTACCGCCCAATTAGCAGCAGAGTCGCTTTCTGCCACCGACGTGCGCAGCGCAAAGATGATCGCCGACGTCAACCTCAGACGTCTCCAAGGCTCGGTTCAAAACACCGTTTCACCTCCTGAAAAGCCGGGCTCCGAGTGCTCGATCCAGTCATACGATGAGCTCCGGCTCTTGTACAATGTTTACTGGCTCCAAAATAAGACAGAAGATGTGTACAAGCTGGCCAGCGATTCAGTCCTTGGCGTGAACTCTGCTATTGGACAGGGGGACACAGAGCTAGCTCACCAAGTTACACGTATGCTGCGAGAGAAGGGAATGTGGCAAGAACTTAAAGATTACATGGAGATGATTCTTTTCAAGTCTGGTATGTTTCAAGTGCCGGCACACGGGCCGGCTACCATGTTGACCAAAGCAGAGCTCGAGGATGAAGCCACCGCAGACGTGAATATATGGCTGAACTATGTCCAGAGCCTTGCAGGTCTTGGTGAATTTGAATCTACGCTTCTAGACGTGATCAAAGAAGATGTTAAGGAGGCGGAGGCCTCACGTGGTCGAGCATTGGCCAGATGTAGTTTGTTGAGCAAAAAGCTTGAGCACCTCGAATTGGAGACGAAAGGGAGTAGACGAACAGAGGAGATCCAAAGTCTAAGAAGCCAAGTCTGCGACGCTTGCACAGGGGCATTAAGAACGACTAGCCAGACATGGTTTGAAGATGTGAAATCAGAGTTGGAGAAGATCTCATCAGAAGATCGAGCCCGTTTGAAAGGCTTAGTGCAGGATATGGTAAGTTGAAAGTTTGGGGGTGACCTCATTGTGCTTCGGCCAATTTTGAAAGACTCGCACTAACAGAACCTGACAGTCGCAATTCCTAAGTCCCAAATTGGGACAGACCATATCGCTGCAGCTCGATTATCTGTGGTGCAGGTCCGAGGAGGACCTCACCAAGATAATCAAGGACGGCCTAGGGCTCGTCCGCGGAATGACTTCAGAAAAACTCTACTCTGAAGAAGTCTTTCTCCTACCAATCGTCGGCCTGATGAGGCTCCACATCATTGCTCGGAGCCAACCTCATCGGCCAATGACGTTGTTGGTCCTATCCCTCCTTCTTCTTGAGTTTATGCTGGCCAGAATTCCCGACTCCCTCAAAGGCACGGCTACCTTGGTGAGCGTGGGTCGTTATCTTGGCTTTGAGTCATCATGGATCGTCCATTGGAAAAAACTTGGTGTCAAGAATGTTCTTGTGGACCCTCTCAGTCATTTGGTCGTAGAAAGACTGTCCATTAGCCAGCCTCAACGGCTTCCAAGCCCACCCTCGTCCGGTTCGACGCTGGTGAACCCGGTCGATTTCCTGGAATGGATTGTTGAAGAGTACAAGAGAAGCGATACGCAACTACAAGGTTCCCTGACACATGCCGTGGAAGCAGGCCACTGGAACATAATTGGCGATCTTAACACTTCACGGGATCGACTCAGTCGCAGTATCACTCTTCGGATGGCGATACTTGAGCGCCGCCGCATACAGCGAATAAATGACGAGAGCTACGACTACAAGGGCTCAGTTCAACTCAGACTCAAGGGATTTGATGAAGAGGAAATTATGGATAATCGAAATATGATCCCTCTACTTGACTATGAGCCATCTGGAGACAGCGCCTCTGAAAATTTTCCCGCTACAGGACCTACACCGAAAGCTCACTATGTCTCATATCTATTGATGATGGACGAGGCGGATTGTGTTATCTCCGAACAGAAATCGAAAGCCTTCTATCTTTCCAGTGGCATGCAGTGGTCTTTTCCTTGGGACAAGATAGAAAAGCACAAAAAAGAATTCACCGCATCCGAATATGCCACGCTCCCTGTCTGGCAAGGAATCAGCGCGCTAGTCGATACCCTAGAGGGAGGCAAGAAAGATCCGAGAACAATCAAGACTCATCTCACGGACTTGAAGGAACAGACCGGTATCTACAAACTTCAAGCAGATGGATGGACCCTGGGCGTCGTGGATGATCAGCTTCCTCTTCCCGATTCTAGTCACATACAAACGTTGTATATCGACCTCGAGCTCTTCAAGACTTGCGCTAAGCTCATTGCGTACTTTAGAAAGAAGACTAAGAACGACAACAGTTATACACAGCTGCTCAAAGGAATCAAGGATCAGTTGGAGCTACTTCACGGCAGGAACATGGTCATCGTTCAGGGATTGGTCAAAAAACTTGAAGAGTTTGATTTGGCGGAGCGGCTGAGTGAGGATGACATTGGGAGCTTGTTTCCTGAGATGCTTGGTGGGAAATATTTCGAGCAGAAGAGCAAGCAGTATTGCAAAGATGCTGTACACACGCTGAAGTCCTGGTTGAGCTCCGGAGAGAAGCTGAACGCGCGTCTGGCTCGAGCCGTTTGACGAAACTTCAGTTTTAGGTCATCGAGGAAGAAGCGGCAGTTAATGCACGTATCCTTCGGGTATACATTGATGATGTATCGCTTGCGATCAATGCAATATGGTTGAGGGAATTGCTGCGGCTGGGAGGGATCGCTTGAGGGTGGAATACTGCATTGCAATGACGGCGGATTTGTGAGCAAAGCCACATAGTCAATTTTAAGTTAATACCCCTTTAGACCTTGCCGAAGTCTCAATTAGCAGATTGAGACATGTGATCCCGTGAAGACGTCTCGCCCGCCTTCATCAATATTTATCGCTCCTTCTAGTTGACCACCGCCATCAGAAACCCGTCATAATTCTTCTCCGCCACGGTCTGCATGACGACTCCTTCCAACCTTGGATCCTTCCCCACCTCCTCCACCAGCCGTCTCGCCCCCATCACCGCGGTCTCCTCCATCTTCTCCGGATCCACCAATTTCCCTCTCCTGACCACGTTATCGACAATGACGCATGCCCCCGACTCCGCCATCTCAACCCACTCCTGCACATACGTCCAATTATTCTCCTTATCGGCGTCCACAAACGCAAACGCAAACCGCGGCCGCTTCCCCGCCTTCACCTCCTCCCGTAGCCTTGGCAGCACCTCCACCCCGGCTCCCTCCAACACCTCGATCCGCTCGCTCAGCCCCGCATATGCGATGTTCTCCCGCGCCACCGCCGCGTGGTGCGGGTTCACCTCGACGCTCGTCACGCGCAGACTCGGGTTCAGCGTCGCGAGCCAGATCGCAGTGTAACCGCCGAGGGTGCCGACTTCGAGGGCGGTGGTGGCGCGGGCGGCGCGGCATTGCAGGGCGAGGAAGCGGGCGAGGTTGGGGTAGGCGGAGATGTCCGGGAGGTTGTTCTTCTGGGAGTTGGCGAGGGCGTGGGAGAGGGCAGGGTTGGTGGGGTGGGAGGTGGGGTGGAGGTGAGAGAAGGTGTATTGATCTACTTTGGTCCAGCGAGGGTCATGTTCCTGGAGAAGGGTAGGTAAACTTGGAGCATTTGGAGAAGACGACGAAGTCTACTTGGGATTGTGGGGTTTGCTTACGTAGGTGGTGCCACTGAAGTTGTTTGGGGCGGCCATGGTTCTGATCTCGCTTTGTTGATCACGGTTATGGATTACAACCAAATCCAATCGTTTCGCAGCCAATCTGATAAGATGAAATTGAAATCTGGAAACTCACTAGAGCTGACAAAGTTATAAGTCGGAATTGTAGAGGTTCTCGGCCGAAAGTAATTCGGTGACCGAGGTCTTACACCCGACAAATTCACCGTGACTCGCCATTGATTCACGTTGCAGCCAAGCCATCGCAATGCCAGTGCAAGCTTAAGAATATGGCCAGAGATTACGAGATAGAATCGACTGGGATGGTTCATTCAAAGGAAGGAGTTTTGTAACGGCAAAGACGGTTTTACCATTTTGAGTAATAAAAAGAATGGACAGATGATTGGCACTTTTGCATAAGCTGCAATGAAAGAGGGGCGTTTCCACTTGTCGCAGCCTATTTTTGTCCCATTACCACTACTCCGTAGGTAGGTATGAATGGAACCCGTCCGCAAAAGCAAGAAAAGAAGTCTCGCTGTTTCGAAGTATTCGTCGTTTTTTCCTTTTCCCGCATTTTCGCTCATCTCGCAGAACAAATATCTGTGTTTGGCAATTGATTGTGTTTGCAGGTTTCACTGAGGTTTGAAAGACAAAATACTCCGTAGTGGCAACATGGAGAGAAGGCTGAGCGCCCCTGGGTGTTTGGACACTACAACACCGTAAGGTGGTAAGGTGGTAAGGCCATCAACACGTTTCGCCATGATGCCCGCTACTTTTAGATACAAGCACACACCAGCCCAAGCCGGAATATGAGCTTCTTCAATGGGACAGGAATATGCAAGTATGTGGGGTTGCCATTATTGATTGTGAAGATCTGGTAGATGATCGACAGAAGATTTATTGATGAACTTAAAGATTATGTCGATCTGGAAAGTCTGCCCAATATCAGATTGCAGCTTCAATGCTCTGCTCGTGAAACAGGTCTCTTCCTTTGAGGCCACAACACCCTCTCGATGATTGAAAATAAAGAAGCAAATTGCGAGCTGATGAGGAGACGGCGAGATTTCAATATGACTTCATAGAGGCACAGACACAGTGCTTCAGATCATGCGGGTGTGTGGGCGGACGTAACGCGAACCGAGCAAGAGGCTGAGGAGACTCTATTCTCGTCCAATAATCATACATCTGGCTGCAGGCGATTGATGACAGTCAGAACGGGCGGCCACGCTGAGGGGGATTTCTGGATTAGCCCCCGTTTTACGCAGATACACAGAGGCTAACGTTGCTAATGCGCCGCCCAGCCACTTCCCTCACCATCATTGCCAGCCCCCCGGGTCTGTTGGACAAAGATGCACTGCTGGCCCTGTGCAAATAGACTTGGTGTTAGAATGCAAACATAATCTCCCTCTCCCCTCGTATTTCTGCCCGACTTTGCGAATTATCATCTCGCCGGCACAACGTCGCTCTGTTTGCGGCTGCAGCATACAATCTCGATTGTCATCATTGTTACGTCCCGTCCGCTCGGGCCCACCCATGCACCCATGCTCGAGCAGCCACAAGTGCCCCTGAAAGCAACAGCAGCTATCCATGCCATGGCGCTTTCTCTAATCGGCGAAAACCACCACGACCTGGCACATCTTGACCGTCCTGTCCAATTTCCTCCTCCTTGGACTCGTATCCCGCATCTTTATGCCTATCCGTCGTCACCGGTGACGCAGTTGGATCATGGACCGAGTAAACAATCATTGAATCGACACCATCTACTCGTTTCGGCTGGTCCTATCACGATTCCTAGGCGCCGACCGCACACACGCTCCCTTACGAGTTCAATGGCTGTTGCAACGATGACCATGCCCGAGGATACTGTTCCTAGTTCACCTCCAGAGCTTACAGATTCACGATCATCCAAATCATCCTCTTTCAACACTTCTAGCCTCTCCGACGCGACTGCCGAGGACATCAATCATTTCGAAGACATTGCTCTAGAGGATGTACATGAGCCTGTTCAGTCAGAAATATATCACACACGTAGCAGAAGCACGGGAAAATTGGTAGCGCCACACAAGAATATGAACCAAAGATTGCCACTTTCAGGAAGAAGTGCCAGTGGGGCACCACATACAACCGGCGGCCCACGAGACTTAACAAGCACATCGCGACCACAATACCCCAGTCTCAAAGGTCAAGTCAATGGCGTCGCACGTGGAGAATCATCGCTCAATCTTCCAAATGCAAAACAAATGCGTCGTGGTTTTACCAGCCCTTCCTCACCTTCCCTTCCAACTATGATAGGATCTGGTACTCGATCCCGTTCGCCTTCCCCAACTGCTTCAAACCGTCATAGCTCTTCATCTCGAGCTTTACCTCCCCGTCGCATCCGAACGCACTCCCCTGGTCAAAGGTTCGCTCCCCGACGCCAGTCATGGCAGCCCAGTCGGAAATCTGTCAAAGAGTTGGAGGCTGAATATCATGATTCCGATGAAGAAGTTCCGGATGATGCTATAATACACAATGTTCCGCTTTCACCTGGACTGAACCAGCGATCTGCTACTCCAAGCCCTGAACGACGGAGCTCAACCACCCAAGCCAACCAGGAAGATTCTGGACAAAAAGGCAAGCAACTATCTGCTCCTGCTGGTTTACAGAGTAGGGAATCATCACCACATTCTACCGGCGAACCGATCTCCTCCCGTAGCTTACCTCCAGCTATCTCTGAACACACTCCTACATTTCCACCAGTTCGTTCAAAATCCTGGAACGTTGCCATGTCAGACCTCTCCAAAGAAGCACAAGAGCTCAGTATCGCTCTTGAGACTCATGCCGAAGAGGTCACTCTTTCTCGTCGTTCTTCTTACACCACACCTGACAATCAGGAAAATCGGAATGACTACAGTCTCCATCGCGCAAAGACGGCCTCCACTGTTGAACTACCTCCTGTCCGAAAGGGTAACATCATGATTGACCCACTGCCTATCAGCAAAGAGAAAGAAGCGGTTCTGACTCGGACCAGACCATCATGGTTACCGCCCAAGAATCAAAAGGAAGAGAAAAAACACTTGAAGGAGTATCAAAAGATGATGGCACAATCGGCAGAGCTCGACCGTCGGAAAGCGGCCAGAGTGGAAGCAGCGCAGCAACTTCTAGTCGAGCAGCGTGGTACTATGGAAAAGATCTGGGAGACACATGTGCTTCCCAATTGGGATCAGGTCATCCACGAGAGAAAAACTCGCGAACTGTGGTGGAAGGGTATAGCAACAAAATCGAGAGGGAAAATCTGGCAGCGGGCGCTTGGTAACGAGCTAGGATTGACTGAGTCCAGTTTTGAAAAAGCGCTTGCACGGGCGACTACATTGGAGAAGGAGTTGCAAGACATTGGTGAGGAAGAGGCTGCGAAAAGGAAAGAGTACGAGTGGTTCAAAGCCATTCAACGGGATGCCGCTACTGCATTCCCTGAGCTTAGAATCTTCCAGCAAGGAGGTCCTCTACAAGAAGATCTAGTGAAGGTACTGATGGCTTATGCTATGTACCGGAACGACGTTGGATATGTGTACGGCACTCACGTAAGTTTTTCCCTTTAATCGAAGATTCTTTCCCTGCTAACATCTCTGCCTCCAGCTCCCTGCTGCACTCTTGCTCCTTACTCTTCCATCTCCAGCTTCCGTATTCCTCTCCCTCGCCAATTTGTTGAACCGTCCACTTGCTTTGGCCCACCTGCTTCCGGATCCCGGTGCTCTTGCTCGCGCCCATAGCCTTGTCCTTTCAACTCTTTCCTACAAACTGCCGCGTCTCCACCAACATCTCACAAATCCTGAGCTGGGTCTCCATCCTGAAGAGTGGATCGACCCTATGCTCCGCACTTTATTCTGCACGCATCTTGGCGTCGACGAGGCAAGCCGACTCTGGGACGTCTACGTCTTCGAGGGCGACAAAGTCTTGATCCGGGCTGTAGTAGGGTGTCTGATGCAACTCGAGGGCAGACTCTACGGCAGTCGGGAAGAAATCTTGAAAGTGCTGGGTTGGCCAGATCTCAACGCCACCGCTGACCCGGCGAACCCATCTTCGCGGCTGTGGGACGTTGGAGATGAAGAAGAATTCATGAGAGCCATTCGCGAAGCGGGGAAGGTCGAGGCTGACGGATCTCGATCTCCTCTTCCCGTTTGATTGTATTATTGTTAACTTCCCACAAGAGGGGCCGCATAGCGCTGCTGCGCTCACTTGTATTATAGGGGGTTTCGAGGGGCATTTGCTGCTTCATTTGCCTTTCTTTTTTGGAACATGACTTCTTTGGAAACGATCACACTCATGTCAGATGCATTGTTCTTATTCATACTCTTCTCCCTAGGGCAGGGTAAGAGCAGGCACGTTTTTTTGCTGGAGCAGCACTCGAACTGTATATAATATGTTAACGAGATGCATATGCTTATTTGCAAACGGAATGCTCTATCACGCAATCAACAGCATCGTCTCCTTTGATCTTCGTATTACAATCGCGCATCTCCCATCCTTCTCTGCACCCTTATGGCCTCCTCTCTTATCTCCCTTACCACCTCTCCTGCCCCCCTTCCCTCCCTCACCAATCCTACTCCCGTCCCCGCGTATGTCGTCAACCGCCCACGACCCTCCGCCCACCCTTCCGCTCCCTCATCCTGCTTACTCCGTCTCTCCACCTCTTGGTACAACCTCTTGTTCTCCTCCACGTCCATTCCCTGCTCTGCATCCTCCCAACTCCGATTCAGCACCCCACGCCCTCCATATCTCGCTGGCCACTCCGTCGTGCCCCTCAGAATATCATACAGCCCCGTCCGGCGCGTCGTCTGCCCTCCGTCCGCCGCGCGCACAACGGCATCGCGGTATCCCTGCGTGATGTTGCATTCCGGCGACGCGAGGAGCGCCGTCCCCAGAATCGCACCCTGCGCGCCGAGAACAAGTGAAGCGGCAAGAGTACGACCATCCAGGACGCCACCCGCAGCCATGAAAGCCGGCACCCGAATCGAAGACGGGGACGACGAAGACGACGAAGATGAGGTAGAGCAGAGCCGCGTCACCGCATCCACGACCTCCGGCAGCAACGGCAACAATCCCGCACCGTGATTCAGGCCATGCCCCCCCGCATCCGCGCCCTGCACGACCAGCACGTCGGGCTCACACAGCCGCGTGACGGCGAGGGCGTCAGCGACGCTGCCGACCTGCACCCAGATCTTTGTCGCGCCGTGCGTGCGCCGCCGCGTCTCGCTCACCCAGGGGACGAGGTCGGCGGGGGAGTGCGGCGCGACAAAGATCTGGG
>JAGFMJ010000277.1:0-40119 GCA_021030925.1 Trypethelium eluteriae
CTCCCTTCCCCCCCTCTCGCATACCCCAGATTCGGCGGATACGCGACACCCCTGCCGCTGCCGCTGCCGTCCCGCGTCGGCCGTTGATATAGCTCGGCGTCTGGCCCCCCTTCGTCATCGGGAATCTGCACTTCCCACGGTGTCTGCTGGCCCGGGTGTGGCTGGGGGGGACTCCGGGCTGCGACGACGGAGCTGAGCGAGCCCCATCGGGGACGCGGCTGTTGCTGCTGTTGATATGGTGGCTGCTGGGCGTGCGGGTCGCGAGTTGATTGCATTTGCTGCTGGTAGACGCGCTGGTCTTGCTGGTATTGGGGGTTCTGCTTGGGGGCGTAGACGGCGTCGGGGGGAGCGAAGCTGGGATTCTGTAGCATGGGGTTGTAGGGGCTCGTTGCTTGGACGGGGGAGATGGTGTACGGGGAGGAGGGGTGTGAGTCTAGTGGTGGGGTGGTGAGAGAGCTTTGGGGCGAGGGTTGTGGGAAGCCGGAGTAGGAGCTTGCGGAGGATTGGCGGTGTTGTGAGCGAGATGGGTATTGGCCTGGAGGTGGAACGGCGCTGTAGGACTGGGATCGTGAGGGGAGATAGCCTGATGGTGTATTGGGTGACCATGGGGAAGGCGGGTTGTTGGGTCCATAGCGGACGGAGCCTGGGTTGCTGTCAGGATAGCCGCGAGGTGCAGTCCCTGCGGGATTAAAGAGATTCTCCTGAGAATCTTGAATGGTCTGAATGCGTGACTGGGATGGGTGCATGTCTGGATCTCGAGTTCGACTCGGCGCATAGTATCCCTCAGCAGGCGGACCCTTCGTCTGAGACATTCTTCCTCGAGCTTGTGCATTCCTCTGCCATTCTGGGCCGAATGTCATGGACTCGGTGCCCCGAGGTCCCTCAACGGCAGCTGGAACATTTGGATATTGAGGATTTCGCGCTGGTCCAAGTGCCGCAGAGCTCTCAGCCCACTGCTGCACTGAAGGTAATGCCGGTGCTATTTGTGAGCGTCGGGATGAATTAGCTTTGGTTAATTTGTTCGATTGCTTCGGTGCATGACCTGTAGATCCAGAACGGCTGAAAAGGCTTCCCAGCATTGAAAAGCGCTTCTTCTTTCCCCCTTCTGTTTTGCTAGAGGTCGCGGCCCGTCGAAGCGTTCCGTCTTGCCCTGAAGTATCCGCAGGAATGTTCAATGTAGTAACCGGACGACCTTCCCTGCGTTCTCCACCTGGGTAGTTCTCAGAACGCTGAGCACCAATGTTTTCCCATGCAGACGGTCGAGAAGTAGATCCCATAGAAGAATTAGTAGGACCCCGAAAATGTCCTCGTGGATGTTGCTGGCCTGGATGTTCTTGGGGAAGGCTTCCAGCTTCGGAAGGCACTATACTTGAACGTGAAGGAGCTTCCCGGTTCCAGTACTGATCTGTCCATCCTGGCGGTACATTCTGGTCCCCGCTTGGTTGGCGATACCTGCTGGAAGGTGTTTGAATCCGCGGACCCGGCGAGATTACCCTTTGAGGTGAAAAGCGTTGATTTCGCATGGTTTCGCTTGGATCACTCGGCCTTTCACTAGGTCGCTGCTGCCAAGGATCGACGGGCGCTGCTGCAGCATCACGAGACGAAGAAATATCATTGGGTACGTATTGCCTACTACCATCCTGGACGTGGGGCGGAAACGGGCCATACCGAATATCAGAAGAATTGACATGCGGATGGTTGGAAGCTGCACCCGGAGATTGAGAGTCTCTGGTCTGGACAACCTGTCCATACTCTCTGTCTGATTGTGGAGGCGAAGGTATGTATGATCTAGGTCGCTCTTCAGTCACATTTGCTGTGGGAGATGGCCGGTCTTGGCTGCCAAGTCGCTGGTGGGTTCGTGCAACGCTTTGATCCGTAATCTCGCTAACCGAATCTCGCAGAGCAGGATGCACTGGCGGGCTTGAAGGCTTATCGGGTATCGATCGAGCGAAATAATTTTGAGCACGGTTCCTTGCCTCAGGGGATGGCTGGTCATCAACGCTTGTTACAACTCCACGCTGCCCTTGCGCATCCATCTCGCTGCTATTTGCCGTACCGTGGTCTTCATTCGGTGCTATTAGATTGGGAGATATCTGCGGCAGTTTGACGTCGGGACTGAATTTAGTTTCAGTGTCAAATCCGGATACTTGCCGCTTATGCCCGAAGCCTTCGGGTTGAGCGCCTGTGTTTGGCTCTGAGTTTTTTCTGGATTCTCCAGGTTCGATGCTTGAGACAGACGACCTTTGCGTTCTGATGGGTCCTTCAGGACGCAGAGAATCGACTGGGGGTGAAAGATCACTGCCACTTGCTGGGCGAGCGGTCTTATCATTATTGTTGTCGATAGATGTGGCAGCCCTTTCATCTGACGTTGGTGCCGAAGAAGACTGAATAGGCTCCTCAACCTGTGGTATGTCACGATCACCGGAATTTGTGCTTGCTTGTAGAGCTGTCTGATCGTTGAGTGGCGGCAGATTGCTTTCGTCACGTTCCGCGCCTGCTCGTGCAGGCTCTTCGCTGACTCGGCCGGTGTTGCGTTGCTGGCTAGGCAGCGAAGTGATGGCAGACTCTTTCTGTGTAGCAGCTGGGTTCTCTGAACTCGTTTTCATGGCGCTGTTCTGATTCAAAGGATTGATAGGTGGGGGAGACGCGTGTCGTACTATTGAGTCTAAAAGTGCTTGCTCATTGCCCTCTGCATATTTACCTTCTGGATCTTCGTCGTGAAATTGTGGAAAAATCTCTCTTGCTGGTGATGGCAAAACTCCCAGGCGTGAGGGACTTTGGACTCGTGACCGAAATGTCATGTCCCAAGCCTCAGGGGCGGCGTAAGACTGTGGGCGTGGTGCGACAGTACGGCTTGTAGCGGTCGAATCTATTGACTCAAATGCAGAGGCATCTCTGGTAGGAATTGCAAGGCTGGAGGGTCGCGATCGCCGAGCGGAGGGTAGGAAACGTCGAGTAGGGGAGCTATCGGGAGGGGTATTGGCCTGTTCACGCCAAAATCAACACCTATCTCATTGGCCACAAAGCAAAGAAGATGAATGGATTGACGCAAATGATTGCCATCCTACTCTTACATGTAGAACGCTTCGCCAAAAGAAAGTACACCTCGATGAGAGCATCAAATGTGACAACCATAGATAAAGATTATGTAGCAATCGCAGCACATGCCTCGATGTCCCCACATACGTGCAACACGCTGAAATTACTTCAAGAAGATTTAGGAATCTACCTTGTCAGTTCCTCTGTTTTGCAATCTGCTGCGCCCTTTTGCAAAGAGACCCTTCGCTCCAGTCGTTGCTTTCCCGCCAAGAACCCCAGCATTTTTGAGAAGATCCTTCCCCTTAGCTTGCACCTGTTGACTTGTGACACGACCTGTACTACCTTGTGACGGTTTCGTAGGACTTGACATTGCTGACGGGTCTTCTTCACCACCAGGGTTTGAGGAGACGCTTTGTTGCTGAGAGTGTCCAGCAGTCGGCAATTTGCCGAGTTTCAAAATAGAAGGTGAAGGCCTATGCCGGGATGTGGGATTGGCTGCAGAAGTAGACGCGGCAGCCCACGTTTCTGGTGATTTCAAACCCGCATGCTCGGGATTTGCAGCAAGAGTACTTGTTACCCACTCCCCCAGACCGGTGTCTAAATTTGCGAATTGCTCTCTCGTCCGGTTGTATGTGGTGACTCGATCAGACGCAACTTTCATGGCCAGAATCTCGCGGAAAGGAGGTATACGGGCACCTTGGCTGGAAGAAACAGGTCGAGTGCTGTCGAGAGCTGCTTCAGGTGCTTGCTGCTCATTCTCAGCTGCATCGACAACAGGTGTCGACTCTTGTAGTGCCCTTTCGAGGTCATCTGAATCGGAATCGATCTCGTTCTGATCAGATAATCGAGGTCTCTCTGTAGCCCCTAGGCTGGTAATTTGTTCATCGAACTCTGAATCTGGCATTTCCGGTAGAGATTTCCTTACACCTGGTCCTGGCGTTATATCTGACGGATGTGCTCCGGTTTCCGCTGCTTCTACCTCCTCGTCGGGCTCTTCCAGCGGCGAAACTGCAGGCGGCTCAGACGGATCGGAAGTATCTTCGTCGTTTTCCCAACTAAACTTATGAGCCAGTCGTGGCATACCTCTGCCTTCATGTGTTCCAACCGATTGTCCTAAATCTTCTGGTTTATCTTCCTGAACGTAAGGAGTGTCTTCATCCGCGTTCTCTGCAAACGCGTCCGGACTCAACTGGCGCACAATCTCTGTCTGTAGCCTCTCGTTTTCAGAGTCTTGCCGCAGGTGCCTGGTATTTGTAGGAAGGCTGGTAGGATGGTCTACATGAGCAGATTCTGGCTCACTTGAAGTGCTTGGGCCGGCGAAATAACTGGCATCTCTCTGAGATGCTGTCGGCGGTGGGGTATCTTTGGGCAATGGCGTTGGCACAGGACTGGTGGCTACAGATGACGCAGTGCGGTCGGGGGCAAGGGGTCGGACATAGATATCACCGACTGCGTATTGCTTTGACGTAGACCCATCATTCTTTTCGCTGTTCTCATCAGATCCCGAATTTGAGCCTGTAGCATAGGCTATCGACGCCGCGATAGCACTTCCAGCAGCAGCCACAGCTGTGAGCGGGTTGGACACGCTAGTGGAAGACTCAGGCTCTACAGATGCTCCTACAGGAGCGGACGTAGAGTATGGCTCGTGTACCTCCGATTCTGAGCTGTACCTTTCGCCAGGCTCGGGTGTGCTTGTTGCATTGGCTAGAGCGACGCCACCTTGTGCTTGCCGACTGATCACCTCGGGTCTTTGAGTATCATCAGGTCCACTGTTGGAGATCTCACTAGGGGCAAAAGATACCCAGCCCCCTGGCAACCGAGGTCGAACACTCTCAGCCTGAGGTTTTGACACATTCCCAGACCCATACTGCTCCAGTGGAGGACCAGAAGTGGTGCTAGCGATGCCGGGTACTCCAGGATTGTAGCCTTCTTTTTGACTGAATTCTTTGAGTCCAAGCGATTCTGTTGAACTTCGGTTTGATGAAGACTGAATGTCGTTAAATTTTCCAGCAAGGTCTCGCACCCGGCCTTTCGAGGGGGACTCTGCCCGAGAAATAGGCGACTGCGGCGTGTGCTGAATGTCGGAGACGTTTTCAGGTACGATTCTACTAGAAGCACCTGCCTCAAAATCACTTGGTTGGCGATTTGATTGAGTGGAATCCCATCGGTCAACTGAATTGATCTCGCTTGTACCGGTCGATAGCTCTCCTGCTTCAGATGGAGCAATCTGCTTGTTCTCCTCTAGCATTGGTGTTCTAGCAGGACTGTTTTCTGAACTGGGAGGATCCATGTCTCTACGGTATCCCGGTACGAAACCCTTGGCAGTTTCCGAGGACGTCTGACGCGAGTGAGACGGTGAAGGCTTTCTGGGAATCTGCTGAGCTCCGTGGATTGTTCCGCTTGATGGCCTTCGTGAGTCATACAGGCTCGAACCGTCAGGCTCTTCTGCGATTGCTGGTGTAGAACGTTCTCTGGCTTCGATCGCATGGCTTCTCGTATTGTTCGCTGCAGCACTGGATGCCCGCGACATGATAGGAGATATGCCAGCTGTGCTGTCTGTGTTGCTCCTTGAAACTGAAGATCCATCCCGGGATAAAGACTGGTCTTGGCTTGACGAGGGAGTTGGAGGGACAGAGCGATCGTCACGTCGGTCAAATGCTTGGTGCACAACCGATCTGAAGCCGAGAGAAGTTTGATGTTGTAGACCAGTCGAAGGCTCACTTCCTCCGGATTCAACAGTACCCGGTTGTTCAGGCTGCCCAAAATTTGGTGATAAACTTTGCATCGGTTCTGTTTGCTGGTGATCATTGGTCATTGACCAAATCTCATCTCCAAAACCTGATGATGGATTAATCTGAGGTAACATTGGTCGAGAAGCAGAGGAACTTGAAGGAGCCGAGGCAGGTGTGGTTGCGCTTGGTTTGACTGATTGAGCAATAGTTTGTGGTGTTTCTGTAGGTGCTGCCTGATTATTCCCAGTGCGACCCTGATCTGTGGGGATGACTGGTTCGTAGACAGATTTCCTCTCTTGAACAGTTTCGAGAGGGGTTCTTGATGAAGCGAAAGGGCTACCCTCATTAGCACGCTCAAAACTTGGTTTTCGCGCAGCAGAACGGCTAAAACTCTCCGAACTACTGCGCGATCGAGGTGTCTTTCCAGCTGCATCACCAACAGGAGACTGAACAAGTGAATCAAAACTGGGTCTCTCTGAGTCAGTTGACGCTCGCTCCTTCTGCCGCTCCTCCTCAATTCGCTTATAGATATCAGCGGGTCGAACGAAAGGCAATGGCTTAGACCCTGAGCTATCGGCATCAAGATCAGGCCCACCAGTCGGAGACATTTGTCGTGCCCCGGACTCCATCGATCTATCACTAGACACCGAAATAGGCTGCGCAGAAGGTGAAGTAGCCTGCACTGGGCTCTGTTGACTGAGACTACTCTTCCGCGGTGGGTGGCGCATCCCTATGCCACTTTCAGGAACAGGCGACGCTCGAGTAGCTAGCGGAGGGGGCATTGCAGATGGGGAAAAGTCACGACGCTGTTGGAAATCCGCGGATGAGGACCCAATACTTGCGTTGCTGGCGCTTTCCCAGCCTAGTGAGTCAGTTCGACGCGCACGAGGTTGGTTCGGAGGTACGACTGTAGGATGTGGACGCGAAGTCATGTTTGGCGTTTGTTGAGCTGGTGCACGGCTTGGCGGAACAGTAGTATCCACAGACGGTCTAGGAGGGTTCGCACTTGGCTGGTTGGTGCCCGAAAGTGCTCGCCGTTCATCTCCGGGCTCGAAAGACCTTGTCCGATTCAATGATTGTTGTGGATAGGAATCCGATGTGACCGGACCAGGCGATTGAGGAGCTTGGCCCTTTTGACGGAAACCCGTTGGTCTGTTCGCTGCGTTTGGGTCTTCATTACTGGGACCGCCATACTCGTCAAATTCGTCAGCCTCACCCCAGTCGTCACCGTCGTAGGCATATGATTTTGCTTCTACCCATCTCTTAGTTTTAGCGCGGTTGACATTCGTCTTCCAAGTAGCTGGCTGAGAAAATGGCGAGGCTCTTCTGTCCCTGCATGCAAGTTAGTTGCATATTCATACACTGAGGCGCAGGACAACATACAAGGGCGAACTCATGGTTGACGCCCTCTTCGTATGAATTAGCTACACTGAGGCGGCGTTTGCCAGTCACAGTCAGAGTTGGCGTCTCCAATGATCCGTATTCATGACATGGACAAAAGCTCGGAGATGCCGTCGCGAAGAAGTTCGAGGTTACTCTCGCATCTTAGGCTTCACCTCAATTGATAACGGCAATTTGCCACACAATGGGGGTGTGAAAGGGTAGCAACCGGTGCCCGTCACAAAACCGGGCCAGGAGCCTTGTCAAAGTTGGATGAGGGTAAATCTAGGAGAGGCGCAACCCGAGGCACTGGGTATCAAAACGGAGCCCTTCCTTGCAGAAAAAGCATCAAATACCTCGCTAAAGCAGTTTGCCAGAAATTCAGAACAAAAGAGAATTGCGATATTATTGGAAATGGAGGTCGTAGGAAGGTGGACGGGTCACGAGGATGTCTGGGTGCAGGTGTGTACGCAGACCTTGAGGCGCAGGATCGGGGACGGGACGGAAGTGCTCACTCCAACCCCCGGCCGCCGCTGTGTAGAAACGTCGTCTTTGATCACCGTCAACCGTCGCAGTATTGCTTCATCTCGTCTGCCCGCATCCTCCTTGCACGTCTCAGCAGCTACCGCCGCGGGTGAATGAACTCCTCTACAATCCTACTGGTCATCCAGACTTAGCCAACGTTATCCATGGAATATTAGCCGAACAAGTGGCCCTCAACTCAGATTCCTTATCACTTTATCCAAACGGCCTCCGACTTCTCTCGCACACATTTACAAGCGCTCAGAAAGTAAATTAAAAATATCGCTGTTGTCCTTCCGGCTCCGATTGCTAGTCGATCAATCAACTCCAAGCTGGATTCTCTCGGGCTCGTCATGGCGGCTACCTCAATACAGGACCGCACCTGCGAATTCCGGTCTATACTCGCGCAAGTCCAACGGCAAAACGCAAAGTCGAAGATTGGCTCCCAAAGACAGTCGCTTCTTACGGATTCTCAGAAGAATGAGGCGAATGGATCAGCAGATCAAAAAGGCGAGCGGCGACAGAGGTCAGAATTTGCGCGGAAGGCAGCAGAGATAGGGAGAGGCATTTCTGGGACAATGGCAAAATTGGAACGGCTAGCACAACTTGCAAAGCGGAAGACTCTCTTTGACGACAGACCCGTCGAAATCGCCGAGCTGACGTATGTCATAAAACAAGATCTCTCTGCTCTGAATGGACAAATATCGTCGTTGCAGGCACTTTCAAAATCACAACATCCACAAGCACGAAGTGGAGGCCAGGACCAGGAGGGAGAGCATAACAAAAATGTTGTTGTACTTCTGCAGGGGAAACTCGCTGATGTCGGGGCCAATTTCAAAGAAGTCCTTGAAGTGCGAACCAAAAACATCCAAGCTTCACGCTCGCGACAAGACAATTTTGTCTCTTCTGTTAGCTCTCACTCCCAACCGGCTCAACTCGAAAATGCTCGGACAGACTCTCCATTGTACAGCACGCCACAGAGAGGTCGTTCACCAAAGCCCGGATACAACAATCAAGGACAGGACCTTCTCTCTCTCGAACCCTCCACCTCAGGATCATCCCTACTTCGCGGCAGCAACCAATCAGAACAACAGATGCTAATGATGGAGGAGGCCCAACCTACCAACACATATATCAATCAACGTGGTGAAGCTATTGAAGCAATAGAACGGACCATCAATGAACTTGGTGGAATTTTCGGCCAGCTAGCGCAAATGGTCTCGGAGCAGAGCGAGATGATCCAGCGGATTGATGCCAATACAGAGGACGTGGTGGACAACGTACAAGGTGCTCAGCGGGAGCTGATGAAGTACTGGTCCCGTGTCCAAGGAAATAGATGGCTCATTGCAAAGATGTTTGGCGTTTTGATGATCTGTAAGTCTGCCAGCCCTTTCATGTGTAGTGACGGTACTAACCAGCCTCTAGTCTTTCTTCTTTGGGTCCTGATAGCCGGATAGGCTGAAGTAGGCAGATTAGGCTTTGCATGCGTTTCTTACCAATATTCCCCTTCCTTGTGATCATATTTGGCTGGCCACTATTAGACCTTAAGCGCAAGTAGCATCGATCGAGCGCAGCATTGTAATACTGCATGTATTATACCATTATAATAGACTAAGAGGGAAAAGTCTGCGTATCTTCCGCATTCTATATCACACGACCCTTCAACATTGCTTTCGAGTGCAGTCCTATTTCTTTCCACTTCAAAACTGCTAACGATGGCGTGCTCTTCTCTCGTCACTGAAGCTGTCTGGTATGTGTATAAACGGTCGAAGTTTCTGCCACGATTGGCCCACTAGAGCGCTAGAGCAGAGGCTTGGTAGATAGTGCACAGCGAAGGAAGTATCGCAACCTCATTATTTCGATGGCTCATCTCTCCAAGTCGCGACATAATCACGCGAGAACGCCGCGACTACTCCATATCACGTCTCTTTCAGCCGCCCAGGAAGATCTCTTATCCGTTCGCCAAGAGAAGCAACAGTGCAATCTTTCCCAGCCATCAGCAGCCTCTGCCCAACCTTACTCTCCACCCCTTCAGCATCGCGAACCGTGCACGCCTCAACAACACCATCCACTCCAATCCTTATCAAAGCAACAAGACCTCCCCTCCAACTCGCCCGCACCTCTCTCCCCTCCGCATTCACCGCCTCAACTCTCTCCACCGCACCCTCACCAACCCCACCAAATCCTGCTTCCTTCCCTCCTTCACGCTTCCCGCGCGCACATCCACGCGCGGAAACGGCATCCAACGCTGCAGTAACCGCTCCAGCCCCACCGCCGCCGGCACCGTGTGCTTGTGGACCCGCAGCGCGGGCGTGAGGTCTGGGTGCGGCCGGTGCAGCAGCAGGGTGTATGGGACCGAGACTTGGCCGTTGAGGAGGACGTCGATGCGGACGCCGAGGATGCGGCCGGCGTCGAGGGCATGCGGGTCCGGATCTGAGGCTGTGAAGAGAGTGGCGCCGGCGCAGAGGCGGTAGGTGTTGGTGGTGTTGAGGTGGGTTTGTTCGGTTAGGAGGGTGGAGGCACGGGTGAGAGGGTCGGGCGTGGAGGGAGAGGTCGGGAGGGTTAATTTGGCATGCTGGATGCGGCGGTGGGTTTGCTGGTTGGAGAGGATGGTTGTTCTTAGGAGGGACTGGCGTTGACGGAGGTGTTCGACTGTATGGGATGGTCAGTGGAGTACAAATAGAGGGGATGGAAGGTGGGCTTGCGTTGGGATTCCAGCCGGGCTACCTGATCCTGGACGCGTTCGATGGGTTCCGTAACAGCCGGGCCTTCCTGCATTTTGATCGCAACAAAGACTGGAAGTGTCGCACAAAAAATGGTCCAAAATGGGGTTTGGCCGGGGATTTGATCAGTTACAATTCCGTAAACGTGTGTTGTTGATGTCTGGTTCAGTTGCTCGCAGGGACCATCCGGTTAAACGCGTGCTCACGTGTTTGTGGGGTTCCGACGGGCCGTTTCGACTCTGCCATCCTGCTTTGGGTTGGGGGGTTTCAAGGTTCTCGTTGAAACGCTCCGTGTGTTATTCCTGCAGCTCACACAGCCGGCAATGAAGCAACTTCCCCCTGGCTGCTAAGATCTCTCCATGCTTTGCCAGGGCCCCCAGAACGGCCCAAAGTGTTCTTTCTACAGTTCACGACACCGGGATTACAAGAATCCATTCAATGCGCCCACTCGAATTATTCAAAGCCACTCTTGCCAAGGAATCCCGTCTTGTCAGCCTATAGTATCTCATTGACGCGCGCTAAGTCATCAGCCGCTTGCCGCCCGCCGCCCGCCGCGGGAACTCAAAATCTTGAGGCCACCGCATCACTTGTGTAAGCTTCGAAGGGTTGAGAAGCCCTTCGCCACATCCATATGGCATGCCGACCCCATTGGGCGAATCTCTACCCCTGAAGTCTCCACCAGTGCTTGGACGAGATAATAACATCTTACCTCTTCATCTTGCACAGCAAAAACAAGAAAGTGCCCGCAAAAGTGGGAAACTGTTGTACACTCGTGAGACGGAACTAGAAGACATACCACTTTCAGATTTCAACGATAAAAAGTCCTATAAAAACTCCATTAGCGACAAGGGAAGGAGGAATCACCGTCCTGCCAGTCTCAACGTTTATTCCCCATCTGCTGAAAGAGGACCCTATCGAACACCATCCGACAGTACTGTCACCGACGTTGAAGGTTATCATCTACGAACTCCGCGCACACCAATGGGCAAGAAAAGTCCGAGTGGCAAATCTCGCCTCTCACCCTCTGAGTCAGGGGGACAAAACGGGCATACAACTGGTGCGATGAGTCCCTTCATTGACCAAAGACGGAAAAATGCATCAATAGACGGCCTATCAACTGGGGCGCAGTATATGACCTCTGAGCGGTTCACATTAGACGATGAAGTTCCAGAAACACCCAAGACACCTAGTGGTGGCGCCTCTGCAGGGTTCTGGGAGCTCTCCGAGTCCGATCGACGGAACTTCCTCCTGTTATGTCTGCTTTACTTTCTGCAGGGCGTTCCGATGGGACTGGCAACTGGTTCTGTTCCGTTCCTGCTAAAGTCACACCTGTCTTTCGGCCAGATAGGAGTCTTCTCATTGGCGTCCTACCCCTATTCGTTGAAACTGTTGTGGAGTCCGATTGTCGACGCTGTCTGGAGTCAGAGGGTTGGACGGAGAAAGAGCTGGATTGTCCCTATACAAGCCCTGTCGGGCATTGGTATGCTCTGGTTGGGTAGTCGGGCAGAATCAATGATGATTACGGCGGGTGAGAATGGAGGAGCTGGCGTATGGGGATTTACTGCGTGGTGGTTCTTCCTCGTCTTCATGTGTGCAACACAGGACATCGCTGTTGATGGTATGATCCCCACGGGATTTAACGCAATTAAAGGGTGTGGCTAATACGGTACAGGCTGGGCATTGACCCTTCTCTCGCCACAAAACCTCTCTTACGCATCTACAGCGCAGACTATTGGTCTTACTGCCGGTCAATTCCTTTCGTATACCGTATTCCTGGCATTCAATGCTCCAGACTTTGCAAACAAGTGGCTCCGCGCCTCACCGAGTCCAGAAGGTGTGCTCTCGCTCGGTGGCTACTTGACCTTCTGGGGCTGGGCCTACATTGCGGTGACCATGGGCCTCGCGATCCTCAAGAGGGAAGATAGGAGCAAGAATACGGATGGAATCATGGAAGTGTACCGAATTATGGGTGGCATACTAAGCCTCCGGAACATCCAGATCTTCATTTTCATTCACCTAATCGCGAAGATCGGATTCGTAGCCAATGATGCGGTCACGAACCTCAAACTCCTGGACAAGGGCTTTAGTCAAGAAAATCTCGCACTGACGGTCCTCATCGATTTCCCCTTCGAGCTCGGCTTAGGCTACTATGCAGGTAAATGGTCGTCAATATATCCTCCGATGAAGATTTGGTGCTGGGCCTTCATGGGTCGTATATCGGCAGCGATCTTTGCCGAGATCACCATCTCTATGTTCCCGGCTACAGGAGTGACACCTTTTTACCTCTGTCAGGTCATTGCCATGCATGTGTACTCCACGTTCATGAGTACACTACAATTCGTGGCAGTGAGCGCCTTCCATGCTAAAGTAGCGGATCCAGTCATTGGAGGCACCTACATGACGCTCCTTGCAACGTATGTATCTGTACACCACGTCACATTTCGAGAAGCTGCTAATGCGATTGTTCAGATGCTCTAATCTTGGCGGTACATTTCCGCGTTTCTTTGTCCTGAAATTCGTCGACATGTTCACCAAGGCGACATGCGTACCTCCGACATCAACGCCTTATGGCCTTAAGGACGGCGTGACTCCTGTCACAGTACCGTTTTCATGTGTATTAGAGGCAGAAAAGCACCGCTGCATTGAGGGTGGTGGTATCTGCCATATGGAGCAGGATGGGTACTTGATCGTAAATGCGCTTTGCGCCACCATGGGCATCATTAGCTTTTTCTGGTTCATCCAACCACAAGCATACAAATTGCAAGCATTGCCACTACGAGCATGGAGGCTAGCAAGTGGGTAAAGGGAGAGAAAACTCGCATCGTTGCTATTCTTGCCTGTACGATGAACGCAGTAGAATGGATTGGTCATGAAAATGGGGGCTTGCAGGTGCATGAGACGGTGTTATAATTAGCGCAAAAATGCCTGATCTACGGTTTAACAGGTAGTCAAGTTATTATAAGCACAGATAGGTCTCGAGCATATTGCTTATTATAATCTTCCAGCAGCTCAAGCAATTAAGGGATGACCACCAGCACAAATCGCGCTCTGCAATGCCGAGACCGCTCCGCACCAATCCTGAAGCCGAAGTTGTCAGCAACATTCCAATTGCATCGCGCCTGCATCTCCACCTGCTTGCGTGACTAAACAAAGCATTACTCCGCGCTGTTTGCAGACTTTGCCTGCTACTTTCTTCGAATCTTCTATTCGTTGCATAACGTGACCAATTGCCTCTGCGCGATATATAGACATTGGTCCTGCTCCTTTGCTCGCCCAGTGAACCCGTCCCCGCGGTCTCAACATGGCGAGCAACAAGGAAGCTCCTCCTGTAGCTCGCGTCCGTTATCCTGCACCGCCTTTCTGTGGTCAAGCTGTCGTAGGTGGCACTTTTCAAGGTATGTCAGACTTGCTCTTTGCTTTATCTCTCTGTCCTTGCACGACGCGCAAAAATCTCTCAACCCACCTCTAACCATCCCTCCTCTCTCCCACAGAACTTTCCCTCGAGACCTACACTGCGACGAAGCAATGGCTTTTGCTCGGCTTCATCCCAATGGCCTGGACGTTTGTGTGCCCCACAGAGATTATTGCTTTTGCAGACGCGCTGCCCCACTTCGCGGCTCGAGGCTGCGGCGTTGTCTTTGCTAGTACGGACTCAGAGTACAGTCTTCTGGCTTGGAATAACGCAAGCAGGAAGGATGGTGGACTCGGAAATGTGGCGCTACCTCTGCTGAGTGACAAGAATCATCGATTGAGTCGGAGATACGGTGTATTGATCGAGGAAGAGGGGATTGCGTTAAGAGGATTATTTCTGATTGATCCGAATGGAATCGTGAGACAGGTAGGTCTGATAGATGAAGTGGTGTAGCTCGAAATCGGCGATTTGATGCTGATTTATTGACTTCACAGATCACGATCAATGACCTTCCCGTCGGCCGCAGCGTCGACGAAGCTTTGCGCCTGATTGACGCGTTTAAATTTACAGATGAGTACGGAGAAGTTTGTCCCGCGAACTGGAATCCAGGACAGGTCTCCCTTAAGCAGACAGCGGCGGGCAAAGAAGCATATTTGGAGAAACTTTACGGAGGCGATGCGAATATTGGAAACGTGATCCCAAAATCGAAACCATTGACTAATGGTCAATGATAGGAGAAGGGATGCAGACATGCTAAAGGGCATTTTGTAAAACAAATTTCGAGGTTACGTATGCATGGTTCTGGAGTTTCACTGGGGTCTACGGAGTTCATTGCGATGTCTGGTTTTACCTTTCCCTGTGTATCATTACCACATTTCTTTTTGGCGAGCCTTTTCGCGGTTTCATGTGCTCACGATATCCTCCCCACTTTGGTACTGGCTGGTCCTTTGAGCAAAGGTAGACTGCTGGAAGGCGTATTGGCTCTTGTAAGTCATTGTCATTTTTGCGATTCTCCTAAATTAGTGGAACACGGTTCATTCAATCCAGATTCAGTATCAAGATCACTTTCCAAGACCTCGTTTGCGTAACTCGTGCGGATGACCGGCATACTACTGCGACAAAGACTAGTATCGATGCCAGATGTTATACCCACGTTTTACGCAGTCTCTGCATCGTTTTATCTACAAAGAGAAGGCCCGAAATGTTTCCAGATACCGTCTGCAGAGCAAGCTAGACAGGATTCTCGGAAGCTGTTTAGCCTACTTCATCAGCAGCCTTATCTTCGAGGCCTCTGCATACTCACGTGGAGAGGACGTTGGCTCGGAAGGATCCGAGGGAAAGGGGCCAGAAGCAAGGTTTATGAGTAATGTGATAGTGAGAGCCTATACAGGCTCGTGTCGGCCGAGTCACGGAGTAGATTACAATTCGCTACAAGGATGTCTTCTGAGGTCCTGAAAGAAAAATGTATGCCCTACTATGTTGACGAAGTTGAGCCATACACACCAAGCATGTGGTGCTCTCAGAGAGCAGGCGGTAATCTGCACCATGGAGTCAGGACCAACCTGCCGTGCCTGGCATGCCCGGAGACAACATATGCTAGATAACCGAAGTGTACCATTATGCTCAACGTTCAAGGTTAAAGTGGTTTTCCGAACAAAGAGCATTAGACTTCGATTGGTTTTTCCAGGAGGTATGTACAACTCCGAACCTGGAAGTCAGCCGTTGTCCGCAGATAAGGACAATCTCCGGCGGCCCGGCCGATAGAAGCACGTTAGTAGATAGAGCCAACATCCCGGAAGCTGTACTACGCATCGTTCCTCCCCCTCCATCATTGCGCTTTCTTTGGACCTTTTTTTGATATCGATCTTGTTCATTTCTTCATACCATGTCGGCCGAAGATTCCGAACCCATTGCGTCAAGAACTCGCGCTGGTGGTGCTGCTTATGGGCCTTCGGCTGTTTTTGAAGATGTTGACGATGACGACATGGACTTTGAACCCGCAACTGATGGCACAGAAGCCTCATCGCAAGATTACGAGGAGATAGATTCGGATTCCGATGGTAATGACTTCCATGGTAGTAAACCCATCTTGTGTCCTCCTAGATTTACAAAGCGCCAAAGGCTGATTTGCGACCCTTGTATCAGATGCCGCAGAAGACTTGGTCAGCAACCTTGAATTCGAAATCCAGGTGGCCGACGACTCAGAAGAAGGTAGAGAAGGCGGCGAAGATGATGCGGAGGAGGCGGAAGGTGCAGACGATGCAGACGATGCTACTACTGAGAGAGGTGGACAGACTGGCCGGCAAGGAGCTCGTCGAGAGCTACTTCGTACGCCGATGACATCCTCAGCCTAGATTGGGAGACGCTGATGGTGGAACAGTCACTCGAAATGAAATACTCCAACTTCTTGGTCATGCTGGTCTTCGACAAATATTTACACAACATGGCAGCGGTCGCGGACTGGGCACTGATGATGACAATGACGACAGCCCCGTAAATGTTACCTATGGATCTCCCCCCAGGCCTAAGCGAAGACGGGGTACAGGTCGATGCATGTATCCTTCCATACCGAGCGAAGCTGGAAAGGAGTTGATGCAATCGGGAACCTTCGGGACCAATGATCGACCAGATGTGAGTGAGCGACTAGAGGGTAGTTTAAAGAAAAGAAAGAAGATGGCATACCAGACAATGATGAGAGAGCTGGGACTAGGTGGTCCTGGACGACAACGAAGCTCCAACAAATTTATTGCTCAGGTGGATTGTCCTTCTCGTAACATTCAAAAGGAGCTGGCTAATATGATGTAGAACATGATACCCTCTTCAAAGGCCGACAAGATCATAAACTACAATGCTCGCTGTTACTCTGGACAGTTCTCTGACGATGGCAACTTCTTTTTTTCATGCGCGCAAGACTACACTGTGCGAATGTACGATACGTCGAATCCATATTCATGGAGATACTATAAACAAGTACATCATCCTTATGGACAATGGACAATTACGGATGCCAGTTTGAGTCCGGACAATAAGTTTCTTGCATACAGCACGATTGGCCACATTGTTTGTCTTGCCGCGACAGATCCCAGCGAAGAGACACAACCATACGCTTTGAACATAATGGACATGGGCGGTAGAGAAGGCCAGGGGTGGCATCGCTTTGGTGGTGTACGTCTGAATACCCCTCTAGTAATCACTTCACAGCACAAGAAGTCCACTGACTTAGAAATAGGTCTGGTCAGTACGCTTCTCTGGCGACGGACGCGAGCTCGTAGCAGGCACCTCTGCTGGCCCTGTCTACGTCTATGATATTGAAGCGCGCAAATCAGTCCTGCGGTTACGTGGTCATACCAACGATGTAAACGCGGTGTGCTTCGGTGACAAGTCCTCTCCTCATATTTTATATTCTGGATCCGATGACACGACTCTCAAGGTATGGGACCGCCGCTCCATGGGCGATGGCCGCGAGGCTGGTGTTTTCATGGGCCACACTGAGGGCATCACGTACGTTGACAGTAAAGGAGACGGACGATATATTTTGAGTAATGGAAAAGATCAGACAATGAAGCTGTGGGATTTGAGAAGGATGATGAGCCGGGAAAAGGCCGACACAATCGATCCCGAAGAGTTTACGACGAACTTTGACTACAGATATCCTCCATACGACGAAGATAGCTACAGGCCACACAAGCACGACTGTAGTCTAGTGACATTCCGGGGTCACAAGGTCCTGAAGACTCTGATTCGATGCCATTTCTCACCGCCGAACAGCACGGACTCGAGGTACGTTTACACTGGCAGCAGTGACGGCAGCGTTTACGTATACAACTTGGATGCTACAATTGCGGGTAAAATCGGAGTCTTGGACGCTACTAGGAATACTCGGAGTAGAGACGAAGCCGCGGAGGATACCTATGGATACGAGTTCTTTGGTGGTGGAGGTGGACATTGGAGTACATGTGTTCGGGACGCAAGCTGGCATCCGAGCGCACCGATCATTGCTGGTAAGTCTCCCAACCCAGGAATTCGAATCAAAGCTGATGCAGTTATAAGCGACGTCGTGGAACGGCTGGGGAAGTCAGCAAGGTACATGCACAGTGCACACCTGGAACGATGGCATGGATGACGACGAGGGCGAACCTAGCATGGGCAGAACGCTCAATGCTCAATTGGATGATATGAATGCTCCTGCGAGTACTGGTGGGAGGAGTTACTTTACAAGAACCCGGCTCAGGAGGGCACTCTTTGGCGATGATGATTAGTGATGAGAGGATGTGGCGTCGGCCCTGTAGGATTGGGCTGTGCTGGCAGGCGTGTTTGAAGCTATCGGATGAGAAACGGAACAGACAGAAGCCAGTGGACGACTAATGCCATTCAATGTACATAACGGCTTCAAATATTGAGCGACACGCAATGCTCAGTATACACGCGTAAAACGCCTCTGCTCCCTGCCGTACTATACAATGCAAAGCTATGCCTCCAACCAAAGTATCGAGCCACCTCCTGTCCGCTTCTCCACTTTCGTCATGCACCACCGACTAATATGTTATTGACGGGGATATGTACTGCCAATAATCTTAGCATTCTGGCCTGTTTTCTTTCCCATTGATGATAACACACTCAATTTGACGAAGTATCCGATTGTTCCCATCACGACAAAACCGACACCTACTGCCTGAGAAATTTTGATGAACTCCCGTCTGTCAGCTAGATTTGAAGCATTAGCCCCTGGAGTTGAATAAATTTCCTGTAGGGTACAGAGGCCTTACGTTTGGTGCAGCGGTGCAGAAATTGAGTGCCATCTTTGACGAAGTCCCGAGGAATATCGGCAATCTCCTTGAACTGGTCAGACATTCTGGTGGAGGCGACAGAAGGATTTGGAAAGGATGGATTGAGATGCGAAAGTGGTGCACTTCCTTCGGCCAGGTGTCCGCGAAGCGGGAGGTTTCTCAGTCAGGTGATGTCGCAGGGATCCACCGCCTGCGCACGGATCACCTCACGTTGAAGCTCACAACTCCCTTTCGCGACCTCTACAAGACTTCACCTGTACGTCCACGATACTTCACTTCTCGCATCTTCATTCACTCACAATCATTTTTCTTTACCCACGCAGACGTGACAACCATGTTTCGAGCTGAATAGCTAGGCTCCCCCGCTCTTGACTCTGCCTTCGACTTCTGTCGTGCGCTTTTTTTCTCATACAGAGCAGCACCGGCTACTGAAGATCACACTGCAATCACTGACGATCTCAGTTGCAAGGCGCGAGAAAAAGTCACTGACCCTTCGGTGTCGGTTCAGAGCTGTGACAAATTCAGCGCATTCAAATCTCTCTTCCACTCAACAGTGTATTCCCTTGGCTGGAATAGGGCATCTGTTGCTTGTGACCACCACGCTTGAATTGCTTCACCTTAGCACGCGATCGATCTGCAAGACACAAACATTTCCGACACCCTGACTACTGTCAACATTCACACACCTGCACAATCGCACCCAACAATCCTGTACTGCTCTGAGCTTGTCACAGAGACAACCAGAGTTTTCGACTGTCAATCATTTGCGCGACTTCCCCGCGACATTTTTCTTCTTGCTGGAGGCAAACTCATTGTACGTATCGCCGCCAACAAAATTTGTGTCTATCGGGCTGGCGTTGGCAAGGACTGCAAGTTCGAGCAATCACCACCAAGTTTCCCAGCCTCTGTTTTGCTTGTCATTATTTGCGAACCGTTCTTCATTGGCCGGCTGGACTAATATCATGTGGTTTCGCAGACTTTGCTCTCTTCTATTTGTCTTGACGGACATCCAGTAACTACTGTAATATCGAAGGCTTGTTTTCTCAATCCTGCGACTTCCTTGAAGTCTGCCTTCTTTCGGTAACAGTAGGCGATACTCCACAGCAGTCCTCTGCTCCCTGATACTTGACATTCACAGCTCAAGATGGCCGATGACGACAACTTTGATATCGACATCTACGGCGATGATGTCCCCGAAGAGGGGGTGGGTGCCCAAGGTGATGGCGACGAACTCAACTTCGAAGACGACTACAACGACTATTCACAGGAGAGTAACAACAATGTCGCCGAATCGAGCACCGTCACAAAGCCAGAGAAGTCTGAATCCGGAAAACCGGATAATGTAAAGGCCGAGGACATGTCAAATATATCCAGCAATGAGAATCAGCAGACTGCACCACAAGCCCAGCGCGACCAACAGCAGATCTCCAGCACTAGTGGCTCTGCTCAAGGTCAGCTGGATCCTCCCAGACAGCAACCCATTCCGCAAGGTATCAAGCGGGAGAATGATGACGGTGTAGATGACCGCCCTGTTGATCCAGGAGCGACCACCGCTCTAAGAATCACTGATCTTCAGTGGTGGATTTCTGAAGAAGATATTCGCGGATGGGCTAATCAAGAAACTTGTGAAGATGAACTTAAGGGCATCACTTTCAATGAACATAAAGTGAACGGAAAGAGCAAAGGGTGGGTTTCCTATTCTACATCATTATTATTTGAGATTGGCAATTATCGCAAGACTTCCTCTGGTCTGTTCAGCAAAGTTCTGCAATGTTGACTCAAATCCCTACGACACATCTCTTACGAGCTCACGCACTAACTTAAGGATTCCACAGGGAGGTGTTCGTTGAGCTGGAAACAACTCAAGCGGCTACGGCTCTCAAACGCAAAATCGATTCCTTCTCTGAGTCCAGCACGAAGAAATATAACGGCTATTATGCCTCACCCAGTACCAATCCCTACCGTACGCTCCCAAAAGATGCTCCCAATCGAAAGGAATTCAACAAAAACCAAAGCGTCAGCAGCCAAGGCAGCCAAGGTGGCAGTTACGGTCGTGGCAATTTCAATAACCGAGGTGGATTCAATAATCGTGGTGGCGGCATGGGTGGGAACTATAACCAGGGCAATCGCAACTTCAATAACCCGATGGGCGGCATGAATGGTGGGTTTGGAGGCTCGGGTGGGAATATGGGGTTCAATCCACAGATGGGCATGCAAGGCATGGGTGGAAACTTCGGCGGCTTCAATCGTGGTGGTATGGGCAACATGAATAACATGAGGGGCGGTATGGCGGGTCGTGGCAGAGGAGGTATGGGAATGGGAGGCATGAATCCTGGAATGGCAATGGGCATGGGCAACATGGGCATGGGTATGGGCATGATGGGTGGAGGGATGCCGACAATGGGGATGATGGGTAAGTCCAGATTCAATTCTGTTCGATCAACAGCTGCCGATGGCCTCCCTTGGTTGGACTTCACAAGGCACGCATAATTGTCTGCCTTCCCCCAAGGACAATGGCCTGCTACCCACCAGAGGCCTATGTCTCTCACCTCCCACCAAAAAAGGCGTCTTGGCAGGCTACCTCATCTGCCTTGGCCTCTCTTGGATCGCTTTAAACGCCGAGGAGAATTCATGATGCGGCATGGACGAGAGGCTTTGATGCCTCGCTCGGCCTGCGCATGCTGCGACTGGCGCAGTCTTGTAACCCTAAGCCTGTTTTAGGGCGAACGCGATCTGCGCGATCCGGCTGGGTTTCCCCACGAAAGAAATCGCTTGCAAGCCCCGCAGGGACTGCTTTGGAGCATGTTTCACCTGCTGGGAGACTCGCGTCCACGGAAACTGCCGAGCTTGGTCAGTTCTTGCCCTTGGATCCCTCTAACAGAACAGCCACAGACTTCGGCGGCACCTACCATGGATCCTTACCTATTGTGTCTCTAGTATATGGCCAAGACACGAACCGCGAATCATTGCTCGGTGCCCATCAAGGATCTGAAGCCCAATCCGTCAATCCAGGAAATATCTATCCAGGCGAAGAGGGCATGCTCCTCACAGCTCAGCAATGGCTGCGCCGATTCTTGCTTCAGTTCCCGCACTCCATCCACCTATTCGGAAGAGGCTTACCATTGGGTACCGTCATCGAACACGTATACACACAGATCCTATCCTTTCTTGAGCCTCACATCTTGTCTTTGCAAAGAACTCTGCTAACATTATTTTTTCTAAGCAGGTAACAGCTTCGGAGGGGGCAATGGTGGACACTTCAACCCGGCCTTCTTCGGCAATCAACAGGGCGGCGGAAACCAAGGTAGCGGCGGAGGAGACATGAATCCGCATGGAGCGAAGCGTCCGAGGGGAGAGTAAGGAGACAGAGACTTTCCCACAATCCCCTGACTCGACAGACGAATGGATAGGCCAATGATTGGAGGACGCATGGCCAATGGCGCTCATGGTGTTGCTGGATGGAATGGGGTGGTACTTTCAATCTTGTATCTGGGACTAGATGCTTTCTCCGGGTTTTCTCATGCATATCTGTGTAATAAGATTTCACCCCACTCGTGGCCGTGGGTGCATATGGCGGGCGGGATGGCAGAAATCACATATGGAATCTTGCTTTCTTTTCCTTTCTTCTCTCTCTCTTCTAAGAAAGAAGAGTACACTACGAATATAGGATACGAAACGGCGTGAGTGCATCTGATTCGTATGAGGCGACAACTTCGTACGCAATGTGGACTTTCGATGGATTCTACAGCTGTCAGTAGAACCACTAGTAACGCTAACTCTTGCGCAGAGGCCGTGTTACCTTTCCTTCTAGGAAGCCACATCCGACTTTAGATAAGTGGTTGCACTTGGTCTCTCTATAAAGGGCTCTCGTACCTGCCATCTTGATGAGGTTGCTCGAAACATTCAACATCCAGTCCGCTCAGCACGCCATTTCTACAATCGGCCGTTGGGTAACGATGGAAGATCCGCACCCTCACACTTGGAATAACTAGCCTCAAAGAAATAATTTGTGCGAATTAGGCGAGCACGAAGGCCTATCAGTGTGCTCGTGCAAGGCAACGGTAGAAAACGGTAGGTGAGGACCATTGCGTCCACGACCAGATTTTATCAGCGCGCCACAGGCACTTTTCCGATCACTCAACCACACATAAATCTTCTCCTCGCCAAAGAAGGGTCAACTTGACTAGATTTGGAACTGACTTTGTGCGTCGTTGATCGTCTGTGTCTTATTTACAGCTCCTTCTCCATCGGTTCCGAAGCTTTATCTCCATCCTCTTGTAGGGGTACGATTACTCAACGCCACGATGGAGATTGGGACTACTTCCATAATATCTACGATGCTGCTTTCAACCTCAATGTCTACACCTCCATCTTCTTCTCCCTCGAACGCAATGGACATGGAGAGCATGCCTATGTCTAGCCCGCCTTCAGCGCCCACTCCCACCTCAACTATGAGCAGCATGAGCGGCATGCACGATATGCACGACATGTCCAGCATGGCCGGCCCATCCTCCAGTTGTGAGATCTCCGTAAGCAGACCTACCTATCATCCACCCTTCCCCCAACCCACGAAGGGAAGCAAAACAAAAAGCTGACCACTCCTCCCCCTCGCAACAGATGCTCTGGAACTGGACCACACGCAACGCCTGCTTCCTCACCCACTCCTGGCACATCACGAGCGCCGGCATGTTCGCAGGCTCCTTGCTCGGCATCATCGCGCTCGTCATCGCGCTCGAAGGAGTGCGGCGGTTCGCAAGCGAATACGACGGCTTCCTGCGGCGCAAATACGCCATCGACGACGCGTCTGCCTCGTTCCGGACGTCTTTGTCTGCTAATACTACTGCTGCTGCTGCTGCGAATAGTGGTTCTCAGCAGCAGGACGAGGATGGTGGTCATCTTGGGGGTGATGAGAAGGGGCGGACGACGACGGAGAGGAGAATAGGGAGTAGCGAGAAGCTGTTGGGAGGGAGTACCACGAGGGTGGAGGTCAGGGGTCGGTTCCGCCCGGGAGTGGTGGAGCAGGGGGTACGCGCGTTGTTGCATACGCTGCAGGTGGTGCTGGCGTACTTGGTCATGTTACTGGCGATGAGCTATAACGGCTATGTGCTGATCTGTATCTTCATTGGGGCGTTTGTGGGGTTCTTCGTCTTCCAGTGGAGACCCGTTCGCCTGGAGGAGGGGGTTCCGGAGTCGGTGCTTTGCCATGGGTGATGGGAGAGGAGTAAGCATGCTCTGAGGATGTCTGGATGATGGACTGGTGGACAGAAGCTTAGTAGATGATACGCCGATGGTGGGGAAACGATAGAGTCTTAATGTTTAGTGCAGAGTATTAACGCAATCTGATGCGTTTTTTAATGACTTCGTTTGGAAGACCTAAAGTTTCAACCATATTCAACGTTCATCGAATATAGATTTGGAGGTTGGCGGATGTACTTGTTGTATACACGTATGATTAAAGTTGAGCATTCTGATTGCCTACCAACTCGGTTACTTACAGTACGCTGACGGCGGAACCCTGAAGCCCGAGCCTGTGAGTGGGTAACTCGAATCGGTTGAGCTCCCGGAATAAACGAGAACAAGCATTTGCTAGCATGATGTGCTTGAAGACCGGTCGTACGGATCCCCAAGGCTACAATATCCCCGCGCACATGCTGAGCGTAGGACTACTTGAGGAAGCTCTGCCCTCTTTCTCAGCCGCGCGCTGAGAACGAGACAACAAGCCTGCACTGCAGCTCTATCTCCAGCGAGGTCGACAACATCAATAAAATCGCGACTTAGCAAATGCTTTGCGCTGCTCGATGTCTTTTCGTAGCATGCAGTGGTGAGATGCAGGCAGTGATGCTTATCGAAAACCGTGACGGGAGGTTGCAGGTGGGTGCAGAAAGGCGCATCTACAAGTTCAGACTAATCGCCAAATCCTGGAAATGATCCGCATTTCGTTCCACAATCATCGGTTGCACAAACTTGCAGAGAAAGAAAGAGCAGCAGCATGCCCCAACACTTTTCTGATGACGTAGCGATTGTGAATCAAGTCAAATGTGGAGAGTAGATGGCAAGATTTGGAAAGTGGACCACCAGAACTCACCTCATGAGGACTGTGAGAACACACAATCAGCCCTCTACAATGCTCCCACCCAATGCATCAAGACTCCCCTACCGTTCCATCGTTCAGAACAACTCAAATACGACCGCTTTCCCCCTGGCAATTTCCTGGCTCAATCCACTCGCTAGGACCACGCTCGCTGCGTCCCGCCATTCGCTGAATTTAGCAAATGTTTGAGATATCCCCATCGTCCACTTCCCCTCGATATTACCACCGTCATCCAATATGAAGCTGGGCAATGTCGCACGCGCTGCCCTCATTGGCTTCACTCAGCTTGGTCACCAGGCAAGAGATTATCTCAATAGTCATACCGGCAGTGCAGGAATCCTTTTTTACAACAGTAATTCAGCCGAAGTACACGTCTCCTTCGACTTCAGCAAGTTCACGCATGTGCCGACCGACGTTGTAGTACCCGCCGGGGAATCCCACTTCTTCCCGATACCGCCGGGCATCTCCCAATACGGCCACGCCTTCTACGTCGGAAGCACGCCCAACAACCTCGGAGCCCGGGCCAAGCGCGACTCAGACACTAAGGTCGAGTTCACGATGAATGGATTCAGCGGCCACTCGTACTACGACGTCGACGTCGAGAGAGGCGTCTCCCTTCCCGTGCGCGTAACCGATCTGAACGGCAAGATCCACGCCGGCTGCGCCATCGACAAGATGAAGATCTGTCCCACGCAATGGAAGCACTACCACACTGACGGCCGGCTCGATCAGTGCAAGAACCCGCAGAACGCCGAAGCCGTCAAGTTCTTCCGCCAGGGCTGTCCGGACTGGTATGTCAAGTCCGATGACAAGGTGACGAAGGTGAGACAGTTCAAGAAGAATACAAAGAGCGCGCTGCTCACTGTGGCCGGACCCAATGCCGATCACTTCCTGACCGAAATGCGGAAACAGGTCAAGCCGATTCTGATGTCGTAGTTGGGACTGGGACTGGGACCGGTGGTGCTGTCGCGATCTCCAAGGACCCTCGTGCGGAGATCGCCTTCGTGTAACTAGAAAAAAAGCCAAGAAGTGGCGTTTTTGTGATACCCCATTTCAGGCGTTGGGGCCGTGGTTGCGGGAAACAACGCGGGGAGGCTAATACTAAGGATATCCATGATGCTCGCCATTGAGCTTCCTGTTAATTTCGACGGATCTTTGAGGCCATGGGATAAAAGTATTCTCGATCTTTGAACGGGTTATTTGAATCAACCATGTGAATACGTTTTTCCTAAACTTACATTGAAATTTAAGACACAGCATCATGCGTCAAGAATTTAGCGATCCGTCGCAAATTGTCATATCCACATGCGTTCAGTCCTGGGTATCCTTGTATATGAGTGCAACGCAGAGGCTTGTCTGTCAGCTACATTGGAGACAATAGTCACTCATGAATCACACGAAGCCCAACCATTCCCAACGAGGAGCTTTTGGAGTGTCTGATCTTCAAATTGTCCGCATTTTTGAGGAGGCAGATGGATGAAAAGATGATTGATGCAGACTATTGATGCAGACTAGGGGACTGAGATAGCCCAGGTACTCCTGAATGGCCTAGCTTACCCTTCCAGACGGCCAGCTCAAATACATAGATAATTAACGGCAGGATTATCTTACTGATTTGGCAGCTTCAGTGCTATTACCTTCATTTCCAGTTCTGGGCGATTCAACATCAGTAACAGCAGACGCTCGTAACCGATCTCGGTCAAGACGAGGCTCGCTGCCTATTGTACCTGTTACCACTTCCTGAGACTGATTCCTAGATAAGAAAGACGGTGCTTGTGCAACGTGACGGCGTGAAAGCATCGATATATCTGTGCTGGAGCGCGATCCGGTCGTTCCGGGAGCTATTAATAGTTGTGACGTGGAGGCAAGCCGACTGGCGGCCTTTTGTTGTCGAAGACGGTCTCGGGCTGCCGCACCGCGCGCCTCACGGATCGAAGTTATTTGCTCACTCGTGGCCTTCTTTCTTCTCGCCTCAACCTCTATCTCTTGGAGCTCCTCTGCCTGATTTTAGCTGAGAATTTCGGCTACTGAAGCTATGCACCAGGTGTTACGCATACCTTGCGTGAAGTCCCCTTGCCGAAGAGCCAGGGCCGGCTCGTTAAGCATGAATATACTTTCTTTTCTGATGAATACCTTCCCAAGGACCATGTCGAAAGGTACGTGCTCATGAACGAGAAATGGTGTCGTTCTGGATACTGTAGCGTTTTCCGCGAACCATGTCACATCGATGACATGCGGAGGCTCCAAAACTTGACCTCCAAACCCAATGAAAGCCCCAAAATTTTCGACTGGCCTCAGTTGCTCTCGAAGCCCTGCCCGTTCAACTACTTTTTGGGATATCCAGTCATCTCGGCATCCGCTATCGAGATGTGCCCGAACGACGGTATGCTCACTTTCCGCCTGGTGAGATCGCATAATTGTCGCGGTGATTGTGAATGGATCTGATGGTTCAGGTCTGATTCCTTCGGCTTGTCCAATATGAGCAGATTCACTCCCGACTCTTTTGGCGAGCTCTTCTAGCTTCACTTGGATGTTTTGGCTATCAATTTGGCTCAACCCGAGGAGCTCGTCCTGGACTTGCTTTAAACGCCTTTGCTGAAAATCCCGCGACTCTCGTATGAGGTAATCTAGCTCGGCGAGACGCCTGAAAATCTCGTGTGACTGACCTCTTTGTACCAAAATCAGTCAGACAACAGCTAATGGCCGCCATTGAACAATACTTAACTGGTCTATGATTTCTCTCAGCATTCGAATTGCTGCCAAGCCATCATCTAGTGCCCTTTCCACCTGTGGTGCACTTTTGAATGCCTTAAGTTTTGAATCTCCCATTTTTGCAAGGCGGTCGGACAGGGTTTTAAAGGCATCTCCGCATAGCAGCAGGCAGGACTTTTTCACATCCGTGATGTCCTTTGACGGCGCCCAAGCTGATTGTGTGAACTGATTTCCAAGACCGTACAGCAGATATTTACAGACGTCTGCCTTTGTTAGCCATCTCCTCATTTGATAGCTCTGTTCTTCGCCGTCGGCCAGTTTCACTAGGCTATGAATAACAGAGGACACAGATTCCAGAAGGGGAAGGATGCTGCTCGCAGCACTGAATGTGTCCATGATTTGTGATTGCTTGTGATCACAGCCTGTAAGCTTGGACAAAGAACAACAGTCGCTTTTGGAGCGCAGTCCGATTGCCGGCTTTTGGAAGAAGACATAGATCAATCCCGCAACCAAGGTGGCGTTTCAGCCTCGCCCGCCCACGTTCGGGTCAGCTACGAATTACGATTCTCGGAGCGAGACCGACGGAATCTTCATAAGCAATCTCGATACCAATAACTTTAACGTTTCTTATTCATTGACTGCAAGTTGACCAACCTCAAACGAGATCTGGTCATGTCCAGCGCTCAAGGCCCAAGGGCTAGCGCTGTAGACGCGATTGGCAATGAGAAGCTCGCGCCTGTGGGCTATCCAAAGCTTGCGCGGATGATGAGCTTCTCGTCGGAAACTACGATCTTCCGTCGCTTTAGAGAGCTTCACATGCTTAATTTGTTGCGCTTACAAGCGGAACTCCATGACATGGAGCACGAACTTCAAGAAATCCGACGGGAGGACGCTGAATCTAACGATCCAGTCAGAATGGACTATGCGCAGGACTTCCATCTGATGAGAGATTCTGCGGACACAAATGACTCCCTTCAGTATGACCTTCTGAATCGAATTGGTCAAAAACTCAAAGATTACGGTGGGTTTCCTACATTGGAGGGCCTTCGTGGAACCTATTTGCTCATGCTTGACAGATAAGACTCTATTAGCAGCTAGGCAGATTGGCGCAGCAAATTCTCCGCACCAACGGGATGTTAAATTTCTACAGAATTGGCTCGTCCGGCCAAAGATGGACAGCAACTTCCTTGTTGGTCATGAACGGACAATTTGGGACGATTCAAATATTTCAGACTTTGTGACGATCCAGCCACAGCAGAGTGACAGAGATGCCTTTACATTTCTCCTGAATGGTGCCCTCTTAACTTTTTATGACCGTATCTACGGCCACAGGAAAACAGTTCGTGGACTGCCCAATTCCAAGCTTATGATGAATCCAGATCTAACAGCCTCCAGCGTCCAGACTTACGCTATGGCGCTGAGGATATAAGAGAATACGATGACGCAAAGATTTTGAGACTAAGTAAGGTCCTTAGCGGTACTCTGTCCTCTCTTCTACCAACGCTTGCCATTCTCGTTCTTTATTTTGTGCGCCGAATGATAATTAGAATCGCGCTGGTTATTATATTCACGGGTCTCTTCTCTATGACTCTTTCCTTGTTGACTGAAGCTAAAAGAGTCGAGGTATTCTCGGCAACAGCCGCATTTGCAGCTGTCGAAGTTGTGTTCATTGGAAGTTCAGCTACAAACGGCACGGCGTAACAGCATCTTCCACATACTCGCCATTTTCGTCGTTACCCACCAGTGATGGAGGAATGTTTCAATCTCTGATGATATCCGACACAGGCTACGCTATCGTATACGGGGAGCAGTTTAGACAGTTCGCGATTGCGGTCAATTCCACAAATACCCCTACGACGCCGAAGGTCACACCCTATCACCAAATTTTACTAGTAAAGCTACAAGTTCAGGCTCTTACGTATCTCTGAGGTGAATTTTTACTCAATTGTAAAGCAAGTTCACTTACGATACAAAACTCTGCTCTACCATCATTCCTTGCCTTTTGCTACGCTTCGCCGTTTGCCAAACTATGACTAAAAACCTACGGAGCTACGAAAAAGAGAATTATATAGTGTGGCTCTGGCCAATGTAGTGGGAGATGCTAGGTGCTGGAAGTACGTCTGGATCAAGTCAAAGAATCAATGCCCATCGACCAGGGAGTGACGCGACATAGGAAGATGCGCATTCCTCACAGCAATGATCGGTACGCAGCATCGTGTTCCTGTGCCGGTCCTCTTCATAGCTCGTTCTGAACAGTGAGTTCAATGCGGCCCAGCGAAGATTTGGGTCGCCACGGGTCAGGAATATTATCATTTTTTGCCAATACGGCTTGCGACGAAGACCAAACTCATCACTGGAATAGCCAAAAAGTGCTACGGCGTCCGGCCCGATTTCGATCTCCCTAGGACTTTGAATGACTTCTTGGCCGCGCACGTTGTGCTCGCACTCTGGTGTGGGAAGTGCTTGCCACAGTACCTCCTGCATTTTTCGGTAACCAAAAGTCTGATCGAATTTTCCCCAATGGCCAGCAGCATGCTGTTGCAATTCGCTCGTGAACTCAAAGACTACGTAGATGGTAAGCTCGAACTCCTGAGATCTTGAGGCGTAGAACTCCCTCCGATGAGAGTTCTTCGTCGCGGCTCTTGGCGTGTAACTTTGTCCTTCCTTAAGCAGGAAGCAGGCTGGTCGCGCCATCTTCCGAAATCTAACACCGTCTCGAATGCGCAATTTGCGCTCATTGGTCTTCTTGTTGGTAGGGACGCCTTTGCCAATGCGAATAAGTTCTGGTCTCACATCTGCTGGATCTAGCTTTCCCACGGTATTGAGATATACGCTCCAGCCAAAATCGCTACAAAGAAACAGAAATTGGGTTCGACTTGGATGACCTCTTCGATCATCGCTATTGTCCAGCACGGTAGAAGAAAGGAGTCGGACAATGCCATGGAATACTTCGGTGGGTCGGATGAAACCTCTTTCGCGCGGGTACCGGATGATATCTGGAGCAAAGGGCCAGAGCCGAGTCTGACCTTGGTTCATAATCAAAGGCATCATCGCGCACTTCTGCAGCTCCACTACATGCGGAAACAAGAGCACTATCTTTGCTAGATACCGTATTTCCCTTATCAAGCCATCCGCTGCAATTGTGTAAGAGTGACCCTTGCCGACTTTTCTGAGAAATGCATAGAGGGCACTGGGTAGGGTGTCATAATTAACAGACTGTCTGGAGTAGACTTCTTCGTAAGTAGAGGCCTTACTCTCATCCACCGGAAGACCAGAAAAGATAAGAATGGCGGACTCTAAAACTCTCCAACTTTCCAGCTGTATATCTTCGCCGGCTACAGTCTCTAATTTGCTATCCTGTCCGGTCACTCTGGCGTCGGAACAGACATCTCGGGCCATCCTGGACGAAGCGGAGAGTGCAAAGCCTGTGATGAGTCCTACAGCTTCCGGGTAGATAGGTTCATTCTCCATGGTGATAAAATCCAAATTGAATAATCGCCGCAGGTAAGTAGTGCCGTAACCTTTCAGGGGATGCCGCTCATCCACCCGTGAGGTCAGTCCTTGTTCCTCGTCGGGCTCGCATGCGAGAATGATGTTTGATTCGCTATCAAGTAGCCGAATGATCGGATCAATATCTTCGCTTTCGACAGGCAAGAACAATTCTTCAACATAACTTCTCTCTCGTCCTTCCCAGGTAATAAAAACTTGATCTTCTTTTCCATTACCAAAGACGACGTCGCCTTCAGGGCATCCGCTGACGACAACTGTCATACCCAATATATAGTGCGCCCAAATAATTAAGGGAATACAACCAACCTCGGTAGATACAGTGACTTTCCGACTCTCTGGCCAGCGTTGTGCGGCATACAGGAAGTCGATAGCTCCTAAGAATACAGTTGGAGAAAGTCGCAGGTAATCTCGGTGGGTGATGAAGTTCGGGACGGACGACTGTAGCTTAGCTTCGACACGATCCGTGTAGTCCTTCCATAGAAATTCATTTGATTGGGAGCTACAAGATTGTAGTGTGCCCAGAATGCCCTCATAGCCTGGGGACTGTGAGGACTCGGGCATCTGATTCTCGAATCTTTTGTTCAAGGCCCAATCGATAGTAGTGGCAAGATCTTGTGCATTGTGGAACGATGATAGCATCGATAATGTAACAACGGTTGACATATAAATCTTAGTCTTATCCTCGAATGCGCGCAGCAGTGTGGGTCCGGGACCCTCGCGTAACTCAATAGTGGAACCATCATACAACGGCCTGGGCTTGATGTTTTGGACAGCAACTTTGCTCTTGAAAGCTTGCTCCAGTTCTGGAGAAATACTGCCTCTTCCAAATACTTCGGCAAGATTTGCTTCGACCACAATGTCCGATCCAGATTTACGAAGCTCAGAAGCATATGCAATGAACTTTTGAAATGACCGCTCCACCACCTCCTTTACCGGAAGTATGCTGGCTAGATCCAGCGCGAGCTGGAGACCTACGTAGCCAGGCATGCTCTTGGGCAGTGTATCCGAACGTTGCTTCGAGACGAAATTGGTGGTACCTAAATGACGTGCTTCGTAATAGTAGGATCAAAAGGATGGCTTAGTATCTCCTCTAACTGTAACAAAGTAGACGATATCTCTAGGGTATCAGTCGGTGACGCAGCTAACAGGCAGTTGTTCACACCAAAGAGAGTTCCCTGGTCGGGAGCTCGTTACCTAGATTAGTTAGTGCTACACTAGGCTAAAAGCGGTAATCCAAGCCACCGGCTCAAAATACCTACATGCTTAGGGTGCTTAGCCTCTCCTTAGGTCTGTATCGGCTAGCTTCGGTACTGCTTAGGTCTGTCTGGGTCTACTCAAAAGAAGCTAATTTTTAGTTCTATAAGTACCTAAGTCTCCTTTCCTATATTAGGATAGATATCGACCTTATACTTGAACACTCCTCACAGAAATGGATTGTATTCTCCTAATCCCTGACACACTCCATCTACCTCGACAGCGTTAACATGCTGCGAGACTTTCCCGTCGGCGCCGAAGCGAATGAGATCTCCACCATGTGGAGCACTGGCAACCAGCGGCACCCAGCCCATCGTCTTCTGCGGGCCATGAAACGGGTCCTTGACGAAGGCAAGAACATGATCCTGCATAGACTGGCTGACCTCGACTTCGAACCTGGTGGTGTTCGCTATGCCATCCAGAAGCCCATACGTCCCAAAGATTATCGGCAAGTCGCTGGCATGGTACGCGCCGAGCCACTTGAAATGGTTCAAATTGGGAAACGTGCCCGCATGCTGGAACCGGAAGACGGGCACGTCCATCCGGTTCCGATACACGGTAGAGTTGAATGTCGGACACAAGCCGAACGAAATGTCCCCAGCGGTAACCGCCGGCTGGTACGGACCCGCGGTCAGGTTGTCCACCGGATACGGGACCAGCGACGACCACTCGTTGGCCGTGTTCGAGATGATGGCGGGCGCGCGTGCGATCTTGCCTGCCTCAGACCGCGCCTTGTAGTCACTGAACACGATGCGGTCGTCGGGAATCACGTTGAAGGACAGCGCGGGCGTCGTACCCCGATCGCCGTACTGTCCGATGAAGTTTTCAATCTGCGCGAATGGTACCCGGCGCATGCAGTCGAGCTCCGCCGCGCCGTTTTCGTCGTCGTCGTCGCCGCCGGACGGGGCCTCGCACCCAACATGGCGCGCCACGAAGCTGAGGTTGGAATGCGTCGGATCCTGAGGTGGTGAGGTAGAGAATACCGTCCCCGACTGCATGAAGTAGGCCTGGGCGATAGGGTCCTGATAGAAAGCATAGGCATGGTAATCCGCAGCAATAGACCCAGCCGACTGCCCCCACAGCGTGATGCGGTCCGGGTCGCCGCCAAAAGCCGCAATATTGTCGCGAAACCATTCCAATGCAGCGCGCTGGTCGAGGATGCCGAGGTTCTGCTGGCCGCCCGCCAGCCTGCGCGCGTTGGGGAAGCCGAAGATGTTGAGGCGGTAGTTGATGGTGACGACGATGTGCGACTTGGATCGCTCAACCCACGACGGCGGCAGCTGCCACGGGATGTCGACGCCGCCGATCACGAAGCCGCCACCCGTCATGAAGAAGAGGACGGGGAGTCCGTCGGCGGGCGGCGGCGCGGCGGCTGTCGGCGTCCATACGGCTAGGTACAGGCAGCCCTCGGACGTGGCCTCCCCTACTAGCCCCGACGAATCGTTCTGCTGGCCGTTGTAGATTAGGTTGCCCTTGGTCAGATTCTGGTTTCAGAGCGAGGTCACCGCCGTTGCAAACTGCGGGCAGGACGGCGGGAACCGCGTCGCATAGTGGTGCTCGCTCGGCAGAGACGAAGGCTTCTGCGGCGGCAGCCAGCGGCGCGACAGCACGGGCGGCTTCGCGAACGGGATGGCACGGAATGGCGTGTCTTCGGAAACTTGGGATCGATGAGCCCTGTGTATGTGCCCGTGGAGGTTTGGATGGTGAGATGGTCGGAGCCCAAGCATTTGGCCTCTTGGCTGAGGACGGCGGTGGTGGCCAGCGCGAGGAGGGACAGGATCGTGAGCTTCATGTTAGGCAGCTTGCCGGCGTCGAAGCACGGCAGTCGCTCCTAGAGTTCTTCAATTGTAGTGAAGAATCAGTGGTCAATCCATGGCGTCGGTAGGTTTCCGTCTCATTATATATCAAGCAGCCTCGACATGCGGGCGGTCCTAGAACGTCACGTCAGCTTTCCCCGCTCAATGACTCGGCTCTTCCTATTAAAAAATGCAGGATTTTAGCACCTTCAGACATTGATAAGAGAGAAAATGCGGCACGGAATGGGAGCTCAGAAATTCCTCCATTGAGGAAAGTGCTCAAGGCCTACCTAGTATGCAGCGGCGAAGTTGGATGGCGGAAGCGGACCGGTGTTAGGGGACGGTCCGCCCTGCCTTTAGGGGATCCTTCCCTACGTCACTGCCAAGCACGCCTATTCGTTTTGAGCGAATTTAGGAAGGTACCGCGCACTGGCCAAGGGGGAGGCTACAGGCCATTATATAGTCCAGGCTGCAGGCCATAGAGCACGTCCACGTCTTAGGCCACTAGCCATCGGTCCACAGGCTATAGAACAGGCCACAGACGATACTCCAGAGCTTCGGTCTACAGCCTTCAGGACGCGTCAATGGCCACGTGCGACTGGTCTACAAGCCATCAAACAAGCCATAGGTCAGTTAACAATGGTCTGCAGGCTGTAGAACGCATCGAAGATATGCAATTGATGTACAGACAACAGAACAGAACATAGGCCATAGTACTTGGCAGCAATGTATGGAAAGGCGTCCAAAGGCAAAGGGGAGGGTCACCGTACTAGCCCAATACTTCCCGAGGTACAGTTATCTTCTTGCGCCCCTACCATTGAAATAAGACTCACCCCTAATCGCTCTCATCTCGCACTTCTGCAGTGCACACGGAGTGGGCGATTTTGTCATCGATCGAGATATTACAGTCTTGAGAGAGGTTATCGCGTCTCCCATGGCGCGATGCCCATTCGAGATGCGCAAGTACCCTCCAATACACATCGCTTGCGGCATCTTTGCCAACGATTGGATCGAGGTGTCCGTATCCTTCAACTAGAAAGCGGCGATAGTACTGCTCGCCGAACTGCCGTCGCAGCATTTCATAGTCTCGGAGAGTGGACTCTGGATCGAAAACTTCATTATCGGTCCCAGAGATGAACAGGATCGGCACGCCTTTCAGTCTTTGCAAATTGGACGGTGTCAAGAGCGGCTGCAGATCATTTCCCAGACACCATCCACGCGCTCCCATCCGCACGACATGTTTCAGCAAGTTCGTGTGAGTGCCAGCGAAGAAATGGTGTATATTGTCGTGAGTCTGCGCATTCAGGTTTTCGTGGTTCCAGAGCAAGCCGAAGCTGAATGAAGTTCGGTGACAGCTAGTCGAAGCACAGAAATCTCGACGCCTACTAACAGGATAGAATCGTAGGAGAGCATCCAGTACTCGCTGGAACAGCTTGTTGTCGCCAATCATTGGAAAGAAGTCGCCGGAGAGCATCTCGTAGATATTGATGAGAGCAGTTGTGCGCCCCTTCAGAGAATTCCAGTATGCAAATGTTTGGTGTATAAATACTGAATTTGCAGAGATACCGAGAATCTGGTCGCTGCGAATCGTGCTATCTAGAAGCCCCATTCCAAGACACACGGACCCTTGGCAATGTGCGACAACATATGGCTTCTGCGACTCCCGGGTGTTGATAAAATCGAGCGCGGCAGCGACGTCAAGGCGGCAGTCACATACGGTTGATCTTTTTGCGACAGACTCTTCGCATCCCCAACGGGGAGTTAGGGTATAACAGTGATATCCACGCTCTGTAAAAATACTTCACCATGTTGCAACGCAGATACGGCAATGCCTAGAGGTTGTATTCGGCGCCAACGCCAGTGACTCCAGGTAAGAAGAGAACTGGCGGACCCTTGATCTTGCTACGTCCGAGGCCTGGGCTCATTCCGTCATAACTCTCGAGCTGAACCTTTACTCCATCTCTAGTTTCCAGGGTATAGCTGCGGGAACGCCCTACTCTCATATTTGGACTGGATTCATTGCTGGAAACAAGGGGCTTGGAGGGCCTTGCAGTTTGAGCAGATGTAAAGGGTCGAAAGAAGAAGACAACCACTTGATAGGCGAAAAATAGAAGAAAGACAAGTAATGCGAGGAAGGCGCCCATATTGAGGTCTGTAGTGCAGCTAAAAGTCCTCATCTGTCGTTGAAACCGGGTCCAGGAGATTTTCATCACACCTCGTCCAATTTTCAATCCATTCGCGGCGCTGATGGTGATGCTCATGGTTGTTGTTGCCTGCCAAGTTCTTCGTATAGACAAGAAGATGCTCGAGTCAATGGTCTTTTGTCCTCTAAAGTGGTATTGCGTGCCTTCAACTGAGATGAGCTGCAGGTGATACGAAATGGTCTTTGCTTCAGCAGCCTCTTTTTGCTGAGTGAAAAACTCGACCTTTCCAATGGCTATCCTAAGAGGATAGCGGGACAGTGCTGAACATGATACAACTCCCGTACATCCTCCTTCATACCACGGCATTGATCCGTCTATGAAATGGTTAGTGGTGGATTCCTATAATGGCAACTCCAGGGTCCGCGATCACATACCCCCGATTTTTCGGTAAATTTCCGTGGTGAGATAAGCCACTATAGTGTGTGATGAGTGACTTTGCGTATGCAAAGACTCGGATGCCGTAAGATCTGAGGAGTTCGAATCGATGTAGATATCTCCCCTGAAGACCTCTGTGAACTGCCAGCCAAGGGTCGATGCATCCTTCCCTACTGAGAACGATGTTGGTGGAAGCTTTTGGTCAATCAAAACCTTCATTGGTCTGCTGGAGGTATCTAAATTGCCGTTTCGTGTCTCCAGGTCAATACTAAAGTCGTATTTCTCTGCCAGCGAAGCTACAGAGCGTTCTGCAAGAGCAGAGATCGTTGCAAGAGGATTGACGCCTGGACTGTGTTAAATGGATCGTAGTATTATAGGAATAACATCATTCAGACCTAAAGACGTTGGTATGACCGAAGCGTCACAGCACACAAGCCCGGGATATACTTTGCTTCCATGGCCAGTGAAAACCTCTCCAAGGTTATTAGTTACACCTTCAAGTCCGGTTCCATCACGGCTCATATTTGCTCCTCCAAGAGGATGAACAGAGACTTCTTCTTTCGATCGACCTTGAGAAAAGTTAGAGCATATCAGAACCAGGGATAATGTACGTACCGAAGAAATACGAGTATCCCATCTTTGCACCAGAACGCGAGATGCCTTCTTTCAGTTTCAGTGTCATTTTATTGAAATGTTCTATTCGACTCTCCGGGATCCCATGTAGGACTGGTCTGTCACAATCAAGCGTCAAAATTGTTTCGTTGCTGTCATGGCACATCAACAGGTATGTCGCTGTACGCTGGATGGCTCCGTTTTTGGCGTAGGCGCCGAATACTAGTGACTTAATGGCAGCTATGGTCTTTTGCAATTGAAACAGAGGGTTGGAAAAAAGGATCATATCACTTGTGAAGGTTTGCAGAATCAGCATGATCTGTATGAACGGAGTGAGGGGTCCAGGGATGCAGCCGTCTTGAATAATGTACCGGGATAGTGGATCGTGCTGATCGACCCGATTTTCGACCATAGCTGTTATAACTGGCCCCGGCGGGTTCTTGGCATCGAGACTCTCTCGAGATATCCCATTAACATTTGCAAGGCCATTGTATCCTGAAGGCTCTTAGTGGCCGCATAGGTGACTGGTCTGAGCACTCACCGAAGAAGAGGAAATCTCCGTTGCCAGACATGTTTCTCCCCACCAATGAGGACATCTTCATGCCGTTCTTTCTCGAACGAAGTAGGATCTCTGTTGAGCCAACTGCACCAGCTCCGACAAAGCAGAATTCTCTCTGACAGATTGTAAGCCAGGTTCAACGTTAAATGTTACACATACCGCCTTGACCCCAAACGTCTGTGATTTGAACTCTTCTCTAAACTGTGCTCTCCTGCCTCCATGCCGGACGAAATGAATCAAGTACCCTGATTCGCCGTGCGATTGCTCTACATAGAGTACTTCGCAGCCGCAAAATATATCAGCACCCCAGTTCCACGCGTCCGTGAGATAAGTCGTAGCAATGGAGTTTTTGGATCCATCATTAAGCCCGGTACACTCTTGACCAGTTCCGGTATTTGCTTGAATCTCAACACCCGTACTGTTCCGGGCCTTCCTAAAGGATGTAGTAAGTGGCACTTGCGAGAAGCTGCCTGATTCGAAACTTTCTCGAAGATTGTCCAACTTCTTCAGTCTTGGAGAGACCTCTGGATAAATTGTTGGTTGAAGCGTCGCCGAAGCTCGTGAGTAATCTATCTCGGTTAAAAAGAGCCAAGTTGATGAGTGAATAGACCAACAAAGCTGCATTGCCAAGGGGTCATTCCTGATTTCCGGCGGCCAAGCGCTCATCTGAAAAGTCTGCCTACCTGCCTTAAGAAATACGCCTGCATTAATCAGAGAGCCACCTCCGAGGCCTTATTCCAATTAGCATTATGACGGACTTGGACACTGGAAAGCTGACCGTGAGCCATAAACGCATGCTGTCCATCACCAAGAAGGAGCTGATAAAGGCGGGTAGCGCCGGAAGGACCCCCAGATGGGAACCACTTAGTTAGTCTCCGATGCCTGGTTGAATCTCCGGAAATTCTCATATCACTCAAGCATTTTGTCAGACTATGGGGATAAGATCCAGCTGCGAACGTTCAGGGTCAACGCTGTCACCGTATACTTAATAAAAACTTACGTCGTCGTTCCCAGCCCAGTTCTAATACAGCAACGCTTTTACCTGCCCTTGCCATTCGACTCGCAGCAATACCGGCTCCATATCCTGATCCTATGACGACCACGTCATATTCAGACTTCATTGACTCAAAAGATCCACTGAGCTTTGGATAATTGTCGGGTCTCGTCTGGTTTTGGCGAGCCATATTCCTCAACGTTCCGACCATATAGTTCGAAGATCGGAAAAGTTGTTAGCTATATAACCTCGCAGTCTATGATGACAGTGTGGAGCTAATAGAAGGAAAGACGGTTAGGCACCGAATTCTTGGGACTGAATGAGATTTTGCAAGGTCTAGACTCAGGCGCTCAAGAAATATTGGGAGCATTGAAGGACAGGCCTGATTTGTAATACGCGCGAATTGAAACCGGGGAGCTTAATTCCTCCTACCTATGAACAAGATGCTGTCGCTGGTCTGACACATCATTGCCTATCAACTGTAGCTCGGCCAGCGGATTTAGTGCGGCTAGCTATCTACCTACACCCTCACCTGGATGAGACTGATGCTGTGTGTGTGGAGGTCAGATCGCGCTAGTTTTTCTTATTCTGCGGCCTCAAGGTGTCAGTTCGCGGAGATGGCATTATAGTGGCGAAACGCGTTCGTAGGCTTGGTATAAGTGGCTTTTAGAGGCTGAGACATAGTCACCCTTTAGCACGCTCACCGCTTCCTAGCTAGGCTAGAGCAGTACGCCGATTTCTCTGAATGGATAGCATAAGCTGAGCATATGCTCAGCATGCATTGAGTGTATGCGAGGGAAGAGTGGGCGGGATATATATTTAGTATATGATTGAGAGCGCCTTCAGCCCTGTCGCTATTGCTCTAGCCTGTTAGAGTGTACTTTCCATAGGTCTCCTATGAGGCTCTTCTCTTTTTCATGGTGGGCTTTTAAAGTGGCGGTGGGTTGGACGGCTAGGTGTCGTACGGTATCCGTGTGCCCCACCACCTGCAGCCCACCATCTCCTGCAGGCAATTTTGACGTCCACCTCAACCACTTCAACAACCAGCAACTCCACTAATATGGCTCTGATTGATGAGGCGCTTACAGATTTAGAATTGTGAGGCGCAAAAAATTACGCTATTATAGCAAGAAAGTTTGGAATATGTAATTTAATATTGTTGCGCTGTTATAAAGGGTTAACTTATGATTGGGTTATTGCTTAAGCAGATTTAAATACCAACCTTATTATATAAGAGCAGCGCGTCTTAATTAATTATATTAACAAGCTTATATATTAAAAAATCCCTCTTATATTAAGAATAGTATAAATATTCTGCAAAAATATTATTAAAATTTACCTAAAAAAAAACTGGGTTTTTTGCTTTATATTTTTATATTTTTTTAAGCTATTTAATAACTTTATAAATATAATTAAT
>JAGFMJ010000278.1:0-39866 GCA_021030925.1 Trypethelium eluteriae
TCCTCCTCCTTCAACTGCCCTGCCTCTTCCCACCCCTTCCCCTCCCTATCACTCGCCTCACACTCATCCGCCACACTCACCCATCCCAGCACTACCGCATTGACCCGTACCCCCGTACCCAACTCCGCCAGACTCGACGCCAGCGCGTGAGTTAGCCCCAGCAGACCCGCCTTGCTCGCCGCATACCCCTCGCTATGCGGCTCCGACTGGTGCGCGCGAGTCGACGAGATGTTGATAATGCACCCGGCACGAGGTCGCGACGGCGACTTCCGCAGCAGCGGGAGACACGCCTGAGACAGCAGCATCGGCGCCGTGAGGTTGGTCGCGAGGGTGTCGTTCCATTGCTGGAGGGTCAGGTCTTCGATGGTGGGGCCGAGCACGGTGGAGGTGTCGGCGGCGTTGTTGATGAGGACGTCGAGGTGGGAGGAAAAGGTGTTGGCGGTGCTGGCTGCGGCGTCGCGGATGGCGGCGGGGTCGCGGAGGTCGCAGGGGAGGGAGAAGAAGGAGGAGGAGGTGCGGTAGGCGGAGAAAAGGGATTCGGCGTGGGAGAGCTCGGGGAGGTTGTTGTCGAGGGCGATGACGCGGTGGCCTTTTTGGAGGAGGAGCCGGGTCAGGCCGCGGCCGATGCCTCGTGCGGCGCCGGTGATGAGGAAGTTCATTGAAGGATCGGACCTGGACATATCAGGGTTGAAGAGATCAAACACATGGAATGCGCTATCCGCATTTTCTTCTGTAACATGGATCGGGAATTAGACAAAGTCGGGATCGGAACGGCTATGGATTATATGGTAGGCATCCGGAAGAGAAGTAAGAAGTACCTGGGCAGATACGTCATTATTTATGGGATCTACTCGTATCGTATCGTAATCGTTATTGCATAGGTACGTACCTAGCTCTTCATTCAATCGATGTCGTGAGTTTTCACCTTGATATTAGTTTCACATTGGGTCAGTAGAGCATTGATTACACATTCGGCAACACAATACAATTCTACATGCGACCTTTTGCATCCCAGAGACGAAAATGAGCGCTACTTTATGCACCAGAGGATGGCATATTCTTTCAGCTCTTCAGTATCGCTTCACCTCAATCAATAATATTCCGGCCAATGGTGTCAAAAGCTGACATTGTGTATCTAGCTGGCTGAGCAGGGTTTGGGGATGACTTTAATTGATGTTCAATCATCTTCATCTGAGATCCCGGTAAGGCCAAGGCGCGGATCTGTGATCATGCGTATTGGTCGAGCTACGCAGGAATTCTTGTACAGCTCTTAGGCTAGGTTAAGGGGTGCACGATCTTTTGGCTAGCACTCGTCGCCGGGTTCGACGTTGTTGCCTTGCTCCTCAGGACGCAAGCCGATGGTGTGGTAAAGAGCACATTTGACCCCGGCGATGTCCAATCAAGGCCATGCCGGGCGTTTCTCATACCTATTTGCACCTGAACTAGGCGGTTACGAGCCTCCAGTCTTAATTCCCATGGCGCCCCGTTGTATATCTATAAAAGAGGTCTCAACTGTCGCGTTAAGATACAATCCCTAAGAGACGACGTTGCTCGTTGAGGCTACCTTGAGAAGACGTTTGATTCGATTGACACTTCTTCCTATGTCGCCAGCGATATCCTGATACTCGACTCCACGGTTTCAGCCGAAGTAGAAGCAGAAGTAGTGCCATTACTAAAAGTGGCCACGGAAGCAGCAGATCGAAATTTCGAAACATAGCCTCACAGGTTCGAGCGCAAGGAGCGTACAGAGTTCACGTTCTACAGCGCTGTCTATGGACGACGCTTCAACTGGATCTAATATACCGCCACCAAACATACTTGATCATGGTAGCATTTTCGGTCACGTTCCCATCACCGACATGGACTGCAAACGTAGTACTCCCCCGGAGTTTGCAGGGGAGCCTGAGCAGCGATCATTTGGCGTAACAAATCCAAGAGATGATTTCTCGCCGAGCGCAGTAAGTTTGCTCGTCCTCAGGAGCACTCGCTACTAACAATACCTGATAGCTTCAATCCAGTAGAGCCTCCTACGAGGACCCGTATCTACCACCTCTCCGTCCGACGGAGCCTTGCTCACAGACCCTTGATCTACCTTCGATGCCAACCATTTCATCGTATGAATCACAGGGTCCGTTATCTCCAATGCGTACTCACAGCCCCTACTTGGGCAACTCTGGCGTGTCGGAAATTAACGCGCCACAACCGCGGAAATGGTATCTTCCAATTGCACCGATTACCATGGGTGTCTCTGGGAAGTCCTCTCTAAAACGAGCACGATTTGAGGAAGCCAGCCCAGAACCCCTCCAGAGGCGAGGAAAATCGTCCTTTGTTAATAGGATTATTAACAAGCTCGGCGAGGAAGATCAGCTACTAATCAAGCTCAAAGGAGAAGCGAGACTTTCATGGAGTGATATCGCTACACGGTTTCGGACCGACCTTGGGAAGAGCTATCAGGTACCCGCACTCCAGATGCGTTACAAGCGTCTGCGTGAGCGGATGCACGTCTGGACCGATACTGATGCCAAGGCGCTGAGAATGGCCTACGATTACTGGGAGAAGAATAAGTTGGAAATCATTAGTGACAAGGTGAGGCACTCCATTAGAGTCTGTCGCAGCTCCTGAAACCACTCTGTAGATGCTCGACTTTGGCGCCTCCCGACGGTGGTCAACAAAGTCCTGTGGCAGCCAATTACAATTGCTAGAACCTAGCTTCGACTGCATCGCCTCCTCTCTCACTGCAGACTTACGCGACGATTGTGCTGGTACTTTGCCATCAACTGCGGAATTCTCTGTGAAATCTGGACCCTTGAAGAAGCTTGGACCTCGATTGACTGAGGCCACTCATGAGCCTCGATCTCCCATTGGCTCACCGTCTGAGGGCTCGATGATATCGTCAATGATCCAGCCGGCCGAACATGAACATCACAGCTTTCAGACGGACTCCGGATACGGATCTACATACATATCTCAATATCAGCAAAAAAATAGCTTTACATCTGAGAATTCATATCGAGCAATGGGCAGAAGAGCCACACCAACGGCCGAGGTATATCCCAGGAAGCAAGAACTGATTACTAAGATTGCAAATGACCTATTTACTTACGTTCGCTCCGAATTTGGCGATCATGAGAGCTTTGGCAGGGCGTGTATTTGCCTCCCTCGTTTGTTACGTGGCTTTGCGCTGCAATCTGGACACGATGCATCGACTGGTTCGCATGGTATCATGGAGCCTCCTCAAATTTTTATCTACAGTCATGCAGGGTGAGTATGCTCAAATCAATTATCTCGAGGACAATCGTTCAAAGATACCTTACGGCGGCTGGGGGGTTTCCTCAACAGGTAATCAATACAATATTAGTTCGAATCTACTGTTAAGACCTTGTTGGTCCATGTTAACACCGCCTTAACATGGGCCAACATGGTCATAACAGTTGAACTGAGGTAACATTGTATTGATTACCTGTTGAGGAACCCCCCAGCCGCCGTAAGGTAGCCTGTTATTCTCGGTTGATGAATATCGCTTTGAGTTAACGTATCCTTGAGTCTGAAGCTAACCGGAGAGCATTATAGATCGATCACGGAAGCTTTCAAAGAGATTTGGGCTTCTGAAGAAAATCGTGAACGGAAAATAGGCGACTTAAATGCCGTATCTTCGCGGGACAGAGTCCGTGACTGGTTGCAAGACCACGAAGCACAAGGAGAGGATGGTGGAACTTCGGAAAATACTCGAGTCGGTAGACTTCCCAGCAGCCCGAAATCTGCTGTTCCTGAAGAAGATTCTGGTCTTTGTCATGGTCTTGATTCAGATCCAGTAACGCAACAATGGCTGCTCAAGAATTTGCACAAAGAAATCCTCATGGCACCAGCAGATCCAGACTTGGTGGGAGATCTACGACGCCGGATATTCGAATTCATTTCAAGAGGTGATGCAAGCAACATTAGCTACATTGCAGCGGCTAGAACCTCCCTGGAGTTTCGTCTAGATTGGGACCCACTTGCCTTCGTTCAAGAGCAGAATTATCCAGGGCTCCCACACGAAGCTATTGGGAAGGCGATCACGTTGACCGGATCGGCCGACGATGCACAAGCTCTAACCTGCGAGCAATATATGCAGCAGACGTGGCCATCATCGGGACAGTATGTCTTGAGTTTAGTCAAGAACATCATGCAGCGTGAATCACGATGCAGTGTACAGCTATTGCCCAATGGTACGAGGCTCATTGGGTCGTATGATCAATCACTGTTCGCCTGCCGGGTCCGTGGAGACATGCAATCGATAGCAGAGGTTGGTGAGCAACTCGCATGGCTGGGGGCGGCGCTACGCCCATCTCCAAGCCAGTCTGGTGTGTCCCTTTGTACACCCTCTGTGGGCAATTTTTATAGGGCAACCCTCAAGGACTTTATGAGCAAGATGCCAATTTCCGAGCCAACTTGCAGCATCTATTTTACAATCGAGGAACATCAGGATGTCTGCAAGATAGAAAACGGGAGATGCTGGCATAACATGTTCAAGAATCCCGTAGTAGTAAAAGGATTCCCTATACCAAAGAGGTCCGCAGGTATCAGAGGCCTGGAAGTTCCTCTTGAAATGATGGCGGCATTGATTCAAACCAAACGGATCAATATTTTCAACGAATCTCTATACCTCAAAGGCTTTTCCAGCATGTTGTCTTTGACAGCACAGGCTGCAGAATTTATAATGTGGCACTTATATTTCCACCATGACGGTAGCCATGTCTCATACCTTGAGGACGACTCCTTCTGCCAGGAGCAACCAAGCACGTCAGACTTGGAAAGATGCCGACATATAGTGGGCTGGCTGCCTGAAGCTGAATACTATGCCGGTAAGCTCGTCGATATTGAAAGAACTTTTTCTGACGTTAACTTGCTTTTTCTAATAGGTGCTGCTAATGCTAAATATTCTGTGTGCCCATCCACACTCCCAGAACCTTCTCCAGGCTGTGTACTGGAGAAGGTGTCCTTCAGTGCTGGCAAAATTGTCGCAGGCAGTGGCACAATTGCTCGTGGTAGCAGAGATATACCACTTCATGTGTCTCGGACTGAGACTGTCCCGAAGCTTCAATGGTTACACGCAAAGTATATGGTACTGTGGGACGAGGCTGACGAACGGGGTTGGCTTGTAAATGGTACCAGCACTTTGCTCCATCTACTCCGGGCTTCGTTGGAACACAACAGCAGCGATCCATTTCAGTCTGCATTTCTTTTCCACTCAGAAGATTGGGAAGAGGCGCCTGTCACACACACCGCTGACTCAGCCATCCGTGTCCTCCTGAATCAATCAAACTTGGAACTAAAGATGTACCCGGAAAGATCGGAAGTGTGGGAAGAGCGTACCCAAAGAGAAAATGGAGAATGGGAGACTGTCTCAAAGAGAAAGGACAGCTACTACTGCGTTGGCGATCGAGTGGAAGAACTGTACAGTGTTTTGGAGAAAACCATTGAGCATCAAGCGGGAATCAATGGTAAGGCAGGAATAAATTTATCCTTGGATCCCCGGAAACGCCTTGAAGGGTGGGAGTTTTCAGATATAGCAAGATCTCGAGATCCATTCTACCCACGCGTAGCAGCCCTCCCTACAGTTGGCAACGGATGGATAAATCTGATCCAAGAAATCAATGCAGTAACGCTCTTCGGACGAGGCTATGGCAGCATCATAAAACCTGCAGGCACGAGCACAGTGTGCTCTCTCTGGAAAGATTTGCCTAAGCACAAGTACTACCTCGCTGCCTGCACGACTGATGTCAAGCAGATAATGGAAGATTATCGAGGCGATTCGCATACAAACCCACCGAAGCTCACCCGGAATATTGACTGGCAGATACCTGATTGCATTCTGGACGAATGCAGATGCATGTCCACTTATACCATGGACACGGGAAAAGTTCAATGTTCTTCCGGAAAAGCTATATGTTCATCAGCATTACCATCTATAAGATCTTTTCTTCTCCCGAAAAGCTTTGAGTCAGAGGCAGCAACTGCAGAGCATTCTGAGTACGTACAGGTTCTACTGCCCTCGAAGTCCAAACCCCGCAAGTCAAGGACGAACTCGAACTTAAGTCTACCGAGACTTGACAATCGTGGCGCTTTGATCTTTAGTCACAACGAAGCCCTCTCGTGGTCCAGGAAGGCGCCAGCAGGATACGAGACCCCAATTACGGATAGTGGCCTAGGCTCAAGCCTTCATACTTCTCAATCACTCTCTGGTGAAGTTCTGGATCCCGCAGGGAGCTCTGATGTATCTGCTGCTTTAGGCACAGAGTCCTCAGAAGCAACTACAGAAGAATCATCGTCTCAAAGAAATCCCCAGCAAAGTTCCCAGACATCTGCGTCTCTCAGTGAAGAGCGGTTGAGCAACAGTTCACGGAGGGACTCTCTAAAAAGACGTAGGGTTGCGAGCCCGGCTGCCCTGCCGTCCGAGCTCAGCTTCGTTAATCATGACCAACTCACTTCATCTATGGGATCCACGAATGCTAAAGACAGCTTTAGTTCTGTTGACCGTTCAGCTGAGAGTACAGCGGCTGCAGATGATGATTCATCGAAGGATCGTGTCGGAGTACATGATACACAAGAATCACACGCTGCATCCCTGCTCCGAGAGCCATCAGAGAAAGTTGCATGTAGATTGCTGCCATTCACACAAGATATGCATGGCGAGAACGGCGCGTCTGTCGGTAGTCAGAGCACATCTTCCTTCAGTGACGAGCCGTCTGGATCACGTCTGTCACACATATTCAAGAGGCGAAAAATTAACCATTAATGGCATAATCCGTATGTGTCCAGCAGGATCTGGCGGAGAGCTTCTGGAATTAACCAGAGCTTTAACTACATCTTCTCAGAGTACTAGCACCGGTCGTATATGATCAGGCTTCCAAGGGAAAACACCCCATGTGCCTGTGAGAGAAAACGCGAAGGAGGTATGATATTCGCATGTGAGCATTACGCTGTTAAAAAATGTCGTAGACCTAACCGTTTGGGTCGTGCTTTTCTGTAGAACAGATCGAGAATGCAGGCATTCTCATAGACTTGGGCTACAATCTTGTCACTCATCTCATGAAATTAAATCATAGCCTTACTGTAGTCGACTTGAAGCACACAGCTTCAAAATATGCTGCTGAGTTTCTACCAAACGAACGCCTTGACATTAACCGTAGGTCGGACGTAGAAGAGTAGACATTCAGTCTGGATTATCGAATTCGAAGGCATACATACATCCCACAATAGAATACAGTCGGCGCAAAAATGCCAGATGTAAAACAAAGCTCAAGAATCCAGAATGCCATGAATCCGACAGAGAAAGGAGAAATTATAAGATGCGAATCTGGCCCTGTTCGACCACAAAGACCGATGGCTTCCTTTCCCCTCCCTCTGCCTCCATCCCTCCCATCCACTGATCCAACCCCTCTCACGCCACATCCCCATTCACCAACGCCGCGCCCGTCCCCAGCACCACCGGCGTCCCCGTCCCCGTTCCACTACCACTACCCATCGTAGCGCTCTCGCCCTTCGTCTTCAGCGTCAGCGGAAACGGATACTCGTCGGGATCCTCCTCCTCCGGCAGCTTCCACGCGATGTAGTCCTCGGTGCTGAGGCCCTCGCGACCTTCTTGCAAGGAGGCGAAGTCGCCGGGCGTCATCATGCCGGAGCGGTCGCGGGGGGAGCCCGGGGCGGAGAGCGGGCGCGAGACTTTCAGCTCGGTGCCGTCGAAGAAGCCGGGTTCTTCGGAGGCGTCGGTGTCGAAGGAGGTGGGGTAGGCTGGGGTCCGATTCATTAGTCTGAGCATATTTTGGAGGTGATGGGAAGGGGGCTGGTGAGAGGGGAGGTGGTGCTGTGGGGAATTGGATTGTGGGAAAGAACGAACCTCGACGCAGGGCGAGCTGGCGCGCCTTCACGTACTCCATGCCCATGCGCTTCCAGTCTAGGAGGTCGCTCAGTCGCTCTGTGCGGTTGCGCTGATTGATGCGCTGGCGCTTGCTCTTGCGGGTAAACTCGAACATGTAGTCGCATAGTTGATTGACGCTGTCGTCGACGCCCTTCATGCGGCGGTCGACGATGTAGATGCCGTAGTCGGCTGCGTTCTCGATTAGCTCCTCCATGTAGCATCCAAAGCCTGACAGATTCGTCGTGATGCTCGGTACGCCCATGACAGTGCACTCGGCAGGTGTGTAGCCCCAGGGCTCGTAGTAGGAGGCGAAGACACCCATATGGGTGCCGCGCACGAAATCGTCGTAGTCCAAGGGGAGCACAGGGTTCGCGGAGTTGAGGAATTCGGGGTGGAAGATGACCTTGACGCGGTCGGAAGGATGGTTGAAGAGCTGGCACCGCCGGATTTGGTTAAGGATCGGATCATCACTGTCGTTGACCATGTTATGCGTAACAATTGGTGGAAGCGTTCCTCGCTTCATTGCGAAGAGTCGTCGCCGGAGCATGATTTTATCTGTCGAGGTGATTAACTCCTTGTCTTCGGGGAGTTCTTGACCCTCGTGCCATGCAAGGCTTCGCTCGAACAATTTCTTTCCAACATTTTGTTCGACCACGCGCACCGTATCTTGGAGTGATTTGATGACGGCTTGGCCTTTGAGTGCTTCGACTGTAAGGGATGTGGTTTGCGCTGGCATAATGATAAATGCAACGACAGTCGTATTCGATCCCGCACTCTTCATGCGGTGGTTCAAACGCGCCAGGGACTCAATGAACATGTCCACGCCTTTATTTCGGTATTCATATCGCCCAGCAGTGAACAAGTAGAGAGTATTTTCCGGATCGAAGTCATTATGGCCGTAGAAGTGTCCTCGGACAAAGTCCGCGATTCGCTGTTTGGACTGCTGATGTAGATTTTGAAATTCGTGGGTTGCTGAGAATTTTTTAACATTGAGACCGTTAGGTAGGACACCATCAGGTTTCCTCTTGAGTAGATGTTCGCTTTCATAGGCCGTAATGTGGGAGACTGTAGTGAAAACGTCGGCGGAGTGTGCTGCTCCGCGCTCAATGCAGTATCGGTGGTAGATGCCACGCTTGCCAGCTTCAGCATCAACATCGAAGTATTGGAGGTTGTTGTAAAAGTCCACCGAACCTGCACAAAGATATCTGCCGAGTAGGGTTGCATGTGTGGTAAAAATGGTGGTCACGTCTATCCGTCGTTTTCTGCAGAGCGGTAGAGCAACGCCAGCAAGCCACTCGTGAAATTGTGCAACAACGGCTCGTTCTTGTTCGTGGTAGACATACTGTACTTCATCAGCTTCGTTCACATACCATTATATGTCAGGAAGACTTACTTCGCCCAAAAACCATGCAATAACATATCCAAAAACTATGGCCTCATTCGTTTCCCCATCGTCTGGAGGTGAGGGTATGCCAGCAATTGACCAGAGGTCTCCCTTCCATTCATCTAGCTTGTAGTATGCTGTCTTGGTGTCGAAGAGCAGAACTCGAGGTGCTCCGTCAATCAGCCACCGCCCGTACAATGTTTTGATCCCTCGATCGCCCATCGACTTTATTGTCTTGATCAATGCAGGGTCCTTGGGCTGTATTTCTTCCACTTCGACTTGCGCCTACCCACTCAGCATATGAGGCCCAAAAGTTCTATGGAGTGCAACATACAGAAGCGTAATTGAGGGGACCGAGCATGGTGTATCTCGCGCCATACTCGGCAGTGGTGACTTGAGCTTTGGACTTAAGGACTGAGTAGATACCGCCAACTGTCCAGCAATTAGTACCATCCTTCAATTCAAGTATTCAAGTATTTGATCAAGTGTTCAGCTATTTACCTCGATTTGCGACTTCTGTTGCTACCTCAAAGAGGAGGTGATTGCTCACGTCCCTTCGAGGTAAGTCGCCCATAGCGGCGGCTGATTGAGCTCAATACAGAAGGCAAGGGTGATTGCACGGCGCAGAGTAAGGAACGGGAATTTTCAAAGTTACATAGAAGAGTGGAATTGCGGGTGGTCCGGAGCCAAGGGGGTTCTTTGGGGGTCTTAGCAGGAGCTGGGATGCTTGTGGGTCTTGGAGGAGGCAGTGGAGAAAAGGCTGGGGTGGAGTGGGTGGCAGCGTTGCTCTCCCGCCAAGGAATAAGCCGTCTGCAAAAATTTCCAATGGCACAAGACTATCTCCGCAACGGCTTTTGATCATGTGCAAAGAAATAAGAAGCCATCAAGCATCAATGGAAAGCTTGAGAAGCCTGCGGAGAGCTTGGTGGCTCCATAGTTGATCCGCAGATCGACCAAGCTGTCGACTGCGGGGTGACGTTTTGCTGTATGACTTCAGAGAGTTCCCCGAGCTTTCGAGTCAGAAGAGCATGTTCCCAATTCCTACCCTAGTTATACCTGCTTGGTTCACGCTCAGCTTGCAAAAATGTTCTGCTCGACCATCATCAGCTCACTGATGGTCGCCTTGCGCACATCTTACGCACATCCTGTACCCCTAACATCCAGCATGTGAAGCCAACCGGGCTCGTGAAAGCTATCAGGTACCTGTCTCTTTGTAACTTCAACCCCGCATTCCTGCAAAGCTAATCCATGCGCGTCGGTCAAAGCGAGCTTGGAGGAAATTAAATTAGCCAATCATTGAGCCTTTGCCCCCACGACAAGGTGGGCCAGATCCAAGCTGATCTTTTTTAGACAGTACGTCAGACCAAGTGCATCGCAAAAGGATCAAGATTTCAGCTTTACATATTTTACGAGGGCTTGCTATCTTCGATGTTTCTGAGCAAGGTTGCTTGCCCGCCGCGCAGTTGGCACAGGCAATGACACAAGAATCACCTGTACATATGATTGTTAGGAAGCGTTCTGCTATGAATATTGGGGATGGGGCACTACTTGTTACTCCTCAATGAAAGTTTCTCAAGAGTTTCCTAGAGCGAATGAATTAATGAATTGTAGGGTACCTTATAAAAGACCAAAATCCCTGAAATGCTTAGTCATTCATTGAACCCTCATGCACCGATCAGACTCGAGTTCTTTAGGCATGAGAAAATGCAGAGTGGGTCATTCTGATCTGTGCTAAACTTACAGTGATTCTAAGCCTTCATTTCATAAATCTGCACTGTGTTGGTCAAGATGATACTCCACCGTATATGGATTGGATTTACCGAACCAACTATTCCTTGCTAATTTCTCGCCGTGTATCACCTTGTTTCTTCGCAGGCTCATCAGAAGCACTGCGCTGAGACAGAATTCTTTCAAGATGAAAAATGTCCACCCGGTGTTCCAGCCGCTCCCAAGGTCTGGCCTAGCCTTTATCTTTTCTAGAATCTCTCGAAGAACCCCCGTCGCCCAACGCTCGCAGTTCCACATCGTATCACATCAGAAGAGACACAGTTCAAACCCATTCGATGCCCATCATCAGGCCGTTTCCGAAATCTCCGCCGCCGTCAAAGATTTTCATCGCCGTGGCGAGCGCTTTCGAATCACTCACGGTTCCACAAACTCCACTCGACGATCCAAAAAAGGCAAAAATCTAATCGATACAAGCGAGCTTTCAAATGTATTACACATTGATACGAAAGCACGAACCGCAATGGTTGAGCCGAATGTGTCCATGGATCGATTAGTCGAAGCGACACTGGAGCACAGTCTGATACCACCAGTAGTAATGGACTTCCCTGGCATTACTGTAGGAGCTTCGGAGTACTGAAAGAGAAGTCTCTATGGCTAATGAGGGGTAATAGGTGGGCGGTGGCTATGCGGGAACATCAGGAGAGAGTAGTTCATTCAAATACGGGTTCTTTGATCGGACACTGAACTCCGTTGAGATGGTCCTTGCTGACGGGGAAGTCCTCAATGCTTCTGATACGGAAAATGCCGATTTATTTCATGGTGCAGCCGGTGCTGTGGGAACAATGGGCATGACGACGCTGGCGGAGCTGAAGCTTGTGAAAGCCAAGAAATACGTACGGACAACGTATCATCTCGCTCGTAGCGTCGATGAGGCGATCAGGATGATTGAGAAGTCAACAAATGACCCGATGCTGGATTTTGTGGATGGTATTGTCTTTTCAAAGGACCAAGCCGCTGTCATTACCGGCTACATGACCGATGAAAGCACCTCTCGAGTCCAATGCTTTAGCGATCCTTGGGACCCGTGGTTCTACATCCACGTCCAAGACGCCATCTCCAAACGCCACAGCCCCATTACCGAAACCATTCCTCTCGCCGAATATCTCTTCCGCTACGATCGCGGTGGCTTCTGGGTCGGCAAATCCGCATTCGAGTATTTCCATTTTCCCTTCAATAAATACACCCGCTGGTGGCTCGACGACTTCTTACACACACGGTATTGTCCCTCTCTCTCCGCGCGCTTCGTTGAATTCCATCTAGATCTCCGTTAACACCATCGTTCAGCATGCTATACACCGCCCTCCACGCCAGTCCCTACACCCGCCCTTACTTCGTCCAAGACCTTGCCCTTCCATTCTCAACGGCCTCATCCTTCATTAGCCACGTCGACGAAACCCTCTGTATCTACCCTCTCTGGCTCTGTCCGCTTCGCCAATCTCCACTCCCTACTATGCACCCACACCACGCGTCCTCACACCCGTCACCCCTTCTCAACATCGGGGTCTGGGGATGGGGTCCACGTGACCCGCGTGCCTTCGTGGCTGCCAACCAGGAGCTGGAGAAGAAGGTCAGGGAGTTGGGGGGGATGAACTGGTTGTATGCGCAGACGTATTATGGGGAGGAGGATTTCTGGGGGATGTTTGATAGGAAGTGGTATGAGGATTTGAGAGAGAAGTATCGAGCAAAGGGGTTACCGAGTGTGTGGGACAAAGTGCATGTAGATGAGGAGTCGGGGGTCAGAGCGAGAGAGGGTTGGTGGGGATGGGTAAAGGGGCTGTGGCCGGTGCCGGGGTTTTATGGGATTTGGAAGGCGATAAGGAGTGGAAGTTATGTAGAGGCGAGGAGAGCGAGATGGAAGGGAAGATGAAACGGAGGATGATTTTGCGAGGACAGAGTTGCATGAATGAGCCTAATTGCTGGATCGGTGATCTTCAAACCACCCTACTGAGGGCCTGATTTGAAGGAGAGGTGAGAGATTCAATCGCAGTCGACACTGAGTACCGCTAGAGACTTTACATAGGGTCTCTTATGGCGTTTAATACTGCCGCAGCAATGCAAAATTAAAATGGAAGACACCTACAGTATTTCGGTACCAAAGATGAGGTTGCACAGGTCTTGTTGCACCAAAGTATCACTAAGCTTTCTAGCTCTGGGTATACGGACCACTCCAAAACCACTGATCTCCCGTGCCCACACTTCTGGCCCTCAAACAGTCTCTCAAAGCTCCGCCTTACTAATCATAATCCCATACGGATCCCGATCTACCTCACTAACCTCCACATTCACCTCCTCGTCCTCCAACGCCTCCTTCCAATCCTCCGACATCCCCTCCCTCCCCTGCTCCTCCCTCCTCACCCTCGCCCACTCCTCCTCCACCTGCGCCTGCAACTGCCCCCTCAACACACTATGCAAAAACCCCCTCTCCGTATTACTATGAAACAGCGCAATCACGCTCTGGCCACGCTCAATCGCCGCCAGCGCCTCGTGATGGCTCAGCTCCCCCGTAAACAGCAAGTCGACGTCGTCGAGCCCCGCGAATAACGAGCCGCCTGACCCGGCGCAGATCCCCACGCTCGACACCATCACCGAGTCGAGGCTCGCGCCTTGCGGGATCGCGATCGGGAAGCCTTTCGGGTTGCCGAGGCCTCGTCCGATGCGCTCGATTAGTGCCAGGAAGGGCTGGGGGCGGGGGAAGCGCACGATGCGGCCCATGCCGGCGCCCGGATGGGAGGGGAGCGAGAGGGGTTGGATGGTGTGGCGGGTGTGGTCGAAGGCGTCGCTGTGAAGGAGAAGCAGTTGGTTAGTGTGGAGAATTTGGGTGATGCGGAGTGGGAGAGGGCCTGTGGGCTTACAGCTTGAGATCCGGCTCTTTGATGTCGGCTTGGGAAGGGTGGTGTTGCAGCATGTAGATTGGGCGTTTTGGTGGTGCAAGTGACGTGTCCCCTTGTGTATCCGTGCCTTTATCTTTATCTGTGTCTTTATCTGTGTCTTTAGATTTTGTGCCGGCATCTTGAACCCCGTTCTCCTTGGCGTCTTTATCTTCTTTCTTTTGCGGCACGCTGACGGGAGTCCCGGTCACGATATCTGCAAGCCAATCCCCAAGGCCACCCGGTGCAGCGTCGATCGCGGTATGGGGACAGTATACCTGAGGCTCGTAAGTCCTAGATCGAACGTTTGCTAACGGGCTTTCATTCTCGTACACTGATTCCCTCAGCCGCTAATCTCAGTAACGACTGCTGCTGACTATTCGCTAATGTGAGGGATTTGAGGCCTCTGAAGATGATTGGATCTACGCTTGGAGAGAAATCAGGTCGAGACTCCAAAAGGCATCTCTGGTTGATACGCACGGTAGGCCACTATGACGGAATCTTGTCGCTCAATGGCTTCGTCTACCACTGCCTTGGTGAGGTCCACGGTGAGGAGAATCGAGTTCATCTGTCTCCGTAGAGGATCGAACGGAGCTTCTAGAAGCACTTGACTAGAACTTTAGTGACATTTTCTTCTCGAAAACAGTGGACGCGCACTCACGGCCAGTATTATCCCAGCTCTTATCTGCTAATTGTTCGGGATATCTGTTGAACCATGTAAGTATATGAATCTTTCGATAGTAGCATACGGTTCGCTTGCTTACAGTTTCCTCATCGCATTGACGACCGCCCTTGAGAACGGGGCTGTAGCCGGTTTCGAGGCCATGCTAATGGCACGTCGAGCTGTAGTAGAGAACATACGAGATCTAAAGATCTACGAAGCTCTAGACCATATCATAGATCTACCCTGTGCTATCCCTGTCAGAGCTTATGATTGGGCATCTTAGCCGGCTCGGCAGACTTGCCATATTCATCGAAGTTCGATCGTAATCTAATCAATCTCCTGATCGGTTTCCTTATTATCAATCAATCTAGATTAGTCGTCCTCCCTCGACCAAATTAAAGCGTCAAGTCCTTTCATTGTACGGGATCAATTAGTAGTCCCGCCTTTCCAAGTTTTCAGACATGAGCGCACGAACGGACGCCGAAGCCTCCCGGAACCAGGCTGTCACAGGCATAACTCCAGATACCTTGCGCGTTAAGCTTGTAGAGAAGCTTGAAGCTCAATACGTGCAGATTGAAGACCTATCAGGTATCCCGCCCCAGATCCTTCTCGTTTGCTATTCCCTCCTGTAATGTTCGGGTCGCCTCCAAGTTTATTCAGCCAATCAGTTTCATTGTCTTTACATCACTCACACATTCACATCCGTACGAAACTAATATCGTCCTCACAGGTGGCTGCGGCCAAATGTTTGAAGCCATAATAGTGTCGCCACAATTCGCAAAGAAGACCACCCTGGCAAGACATCGGCTTGTGAATGGAACCTTGAAGGATGAGATTGCCGCAATTCATGCATGGACGCCAAAGTGTTTTACGCCAGAGGAATGGGAAAAGAAGAAAGTTGAAACGTCATGATAAGACACCAGCAGGAGGAGCTCTATTTGACGTTCGATACTGCATAGCGCCGGCGCAAGATTTCGGTGTCCTTCTAAGCAGAACTCTAGCGAATACGTCTTGAATGCAAGGTTTTTTCAACGCCAAGCCACCCCAATTGTTGCATGTCTATCCAAAAAACCACGCCAAATGAATCATATTCACCAAAAATCGCCTGACATTTTATCATCAATGCATCCCCATATCCGCCTGCGTACTCACCACCCTCTGACACTCCGCCAAAATCTTTGCTTGACGCGCCACATCTCCCAACCGACCAATGACCTCCTTATTCCCCTCCACAAACCCCAACAACGCATACGGAATGCCCACCTCCTCACAAAACTCAATCACCAACTTCTGCGCTCTCCGCAAATTATGCCTCGGCATGCGCGGAAACAAATGATGCACCGCCTGAAACTGCAAGCCGCCATGGAAAAAATCCAGCCACTCCGGGCAATCGACATCCATGGTAGTGCGCAGCATACGCTGGGGGAACGACTCAGCAGGGCCCAAGTCGGACGTGCTCATGGCGAAGTGGCTCAGCGTGATCTGCACATGCACCACCATGGGAATCATATGGCAGACCATGAAGAAGGCGAAGCGATGCCAGCCGCTCGGTATGCTGCGGTAGACGGTGAAGTAGCCGAACCACGTCCAGAAGAAGAGCTGCCCCGCGAGCTCCAGCCAGCGGTGCCAGGCGGCGGGGCCCTTGCGGGGGCCGAGCCCGCGCAGGATGTAGTCCCAGGACAGGAAGTACAGGTTGAAGCGCGCGAAGGTGAGGATCGGGTAGTACAGGTAGTGCTGGAATTGCAGCATGAAGCGCGCGACGGGGTCGTACGTCATCTCGCGGTCGTAGTAGGTGCTGCGGAGGGAGGAGAAGAAGCGGTGAGAGATAGCGAAGAAGGGCATGTGCTCGATGTCTGGGTCGTGTTCGGGCGAGTTGGTGATGATGTGGTGGACGTTGTGGTTGCGCTTCCACCAGCCTTCGCTCATGCCGCCGAGAAAGTCGGCGATGATGATGCCGATGATGGTGTCGGTGTGGTAGGAGTGTGTGATGCCCATGTGGCCGGCATCGTGCGCGGTGAAGGTGAGTTGGTGCCAGAAGCAGCCGAGGGACATGGCTGAGGGAATGTACCATCCGCGATGGAGGAAGTAGAGAAAGAGGGTGAAGAGGAAGGCATAGCGGACAACTTCGATGAGATAGGCAGTGTAGTTACATTGATACAGGCCTTCTGCGTGAAGTCGTTCATCAAGGAGATGGTATTTCTGAACAATGTTTTGTTGTGTGGCAGGATCAAGGGGCGGGTATTTGGCTAAGTCGAAGTCGAGTTCCTTTTGCGTTCTTGCGTCCAGAGATGCAATACCGGCATCCGTACGCTTCTGATCGATGCCTTCGTTCGAAGATAGGGAAGTCGCTGATGTTGCTCGACTTGTTGAACGTGTGGCCTCGGTCCTTCGTCGCCTCAGTCTCTGCTCGTCCGATTGGTCAAAAATATCCTCATCCACCAAGCTCTCTGCACTTGAAGAGCTCTGATCATCGGTATCTAGAGATGGCCATTCAATCGTGTCTTCCTCAAGCTTTTTGAATTTTCCTCCTTGAATTGGTGGTATGAAGTTCTCCCATCTACCCTCAATTCGTCCAATCTGGAATTTGTCCATCCGTTGGAGAGCATCGGCGGAATGTAGTGCGTTGGCTTCAATTGTAGCATCTCTTCCAACCATATGCAGGATAGCTTTGTCACCTCCAGGGTGATATGGTAGCCATGCATCGACCTTTAGTACCTTCCCATTCTTGATGATGATTTTCCTTCCATCGGCAATGAGAGCCTCGATTTGTCGACGGGATAGAATTGGGTCATCTCGAGGTTTCCGAGCCGAGATATTAGCCATAGTGAACGTATATTGCTCAATTGGTTCGATTGATTGTTATTGCCAATCCATTGAGGTGTGAGCAGGTAAGAGGGAGGAGATCGTGGGTCTTGGAAGGCAACGGTATTTGGGTTGGATAGCATGTGGGGTTCACACTGTCCGGTCATGTCCCTGCAGTGTTAACGTGGCGCTACCTGACGCTAATCACCTAGCGTCAGGTGGCTTCTTGAAGGGACCGTGGGGGTTTGGAGCTCCATTTCCATTCCTTCATGCCCGTACAAACAATTCGAGACACCATTCAACCGAACGAGGTAAGTTTTCGACATTTGAAAAGCTCAGAATCCAAACTTGGTGCTCTTGATTCCAAGAAATCCAGAGACGCAGGGTACGAGGCACACCGCTAGACCTGTCCCACGCAGTCGGATTTCTTTCGGGTATAAATCGCATCGCGAGATTCAACTTCATTCGTGCAGTTGCACTGCATCTGTCTTGATAGTCTGTTCTACTGCTCATATGTATTCTGAACGTCTGAATCTTGAGTCTGAACTCCTCTTCAGTTCAAGACTATCGCCCTACCATTTCCAGCATCTCTCTCACTGTGGACGACCTCATGACATAGGGCAATCACCTCAAATATCCTTCAGTCATGACTTCTGTCGAAAATCTGGCCAAGGAATGGCTTCGTATTGATAAAGATCCATCCACGAGAGAAGAAATCTCTGGGCTCCTCTCCGAAGGTAACCATTCTGAACTCGAAGCTAGACTCAAACACCGCATAACATTTGGCACCGCGGGTCTACGTGCTCGAATGGAGGCAGGATTCTCTCGCATTAACGCTCTTACAGTCATCCAAACATCGCAAGGATTCGCCTCTTACGTACTAAAGCAGGTCACCAATGCTAAAAGGAGGGGCATTGTGATCGGATATGATGGTCGTCACAACAGCGAAAAATTCGCCAAGTTGGCTGCCGCAGCCTTTGCTGCGAAAGGTATCAAGGTTTGGTGGCTTGAGACTTTGGTACATACTCCTCTGGTACCGTTCGCCATTTCTGAGTTACGTGCAGCCGCAGGCGTCATGATAACTGCAAGCCACAATCCTCCTCAGGACAATGGATATAAAGTTTACTGGGAGAATGGGTGTCAAATCGTCTCGCCGCACGATTCCAGAATCACAAAAGCTATATTGGCCAATCTAGAGCCACTCTCATGGAATGATGCCGTCGAAGAGCAGAGTCTGCTTGTCGAAGCCGTACTGTCACAAATGCAACAGGCCTACTTCAGAGCTATTCATCGGGCCGTCTTTGTAGAAAGAAATCAGATGCAGCCACAGACTGAACCTATCCGATTCGTCTATACGCCCCTGCACGGCGTTGGACTCGCTTACATGACCAGAGCCGTTCAGGATCTCAATCTTTCAGATTCAATGACAGTAGTCTCGCAACAAGCTCATCCAGACCCTAACTTTCCCACCGTCAAATTTCCTAATCCCGAAGAAAAGGGCGCCCTCGATCTCGCCATCCAAACTGCAGACGCCAATAATATCGACCTTGTCCTGGCCAACGATCCCGACGCCGACCGCTTCTCCGCCGCGATCAAAGTCTCCTCCATCTGGCACCAGCTCACAGGCAACCAAATCGGCATCCTCCTCGCCTCCCACATGCTTGAGACCTACACCCACCAACAACACCAAGAAGACCGTCTCAGCGCCAACACCCGACCCTCCAGCTCCACGCAACCCCCGAAACTCGTCATGCTCGCCTCCGCCGTCTCCTCCCGCATGCTCTCCGCCATGGCCCACGCCGAGAATTTCCACTTCGTCGAGACGCTCACCGGCTTCAAGTGGCTCGGCAACGCCGCCCAATACCTCGCTCGTTCAGGCAACTACGACCCGATCTTCGCGTTCGAGGAGGCCATCGGCTACATGTTCCCCACCGTCGTCGCCGACAAAGACGGCATCGCTGCCGCCGCCATCTTTCTGCGCGCGTGTCTGCGCTGGCGGGCCGATGGGGGTCTCTCGCCGTGGGAGAAGCTGCAGACACTGTACCAGAAGTATGGCTTCTTTGCGGAGGAGAATTTCTACGTCGTGTCGCCGTCTGTGGAAGTGACGGATGCGGTGTTTGCGCGGATACGCTCGATGGGTAAGGAGAAGGCGGAGGAAGGGGAATTGGTGTACCCGAAGAGGCTGGGGGAGAACCGTATTGTTCGGTGGCGTGATCTCACTATGGGATATGACTCCGCGACTGTGGATCGTGTTCCAGAGCTTCCGGTACAGAAGGATGTGCAGATGTTGACGGCTGAGCTGGAAAACGACGTTCGCTTTACCGTGCGGGCATCAGGGACGGAGCCGAAGGTAAAGGTATATATTGATGCGAAGGCGGAAGATATGGACGGGGCGGAGAGGAAGGCACGGGGGGTGGGTAGAGCGATTCGACAGGAGTGGCTGAAGGGGCTATGATGAGCGGATATTAAGTTTATGAAGGTGGGGGTGCACCATGTTTGAATGTGTGTCTTGTCGTACACATAAGGAGACGCGCTGAGCCTTGAAATCGTCCACGCTCCCTTTCTACCATTGAAGAGAGATGCAAGGGATCGAGTATGGAATAGTATTAACATGAATATTTGCTCTGTCGCTTCCTCGACTACTATAGTCAATATACGTTCTCGAAAACAAAAAGAAATCGCGATGCGATATCTGGTACTTGTCTCCAGCACGCACCTTCGATCAAGGTGTCACAAAGAAGCAACAAACTAGTTTAGATTAGGTACTTAATAGCTAACCGCACTTCTCAGTTTAGGCGCTGATGTTTGAGTGATAAAATTTGGTAAGATCAAAGCCTTTGGATACATTGTACAATAATGCTCATGGCTAGCAGAGGCCATTGCTATTGAGTATCGGCCACCCCCGGGATTATGAAATCCGAGCATTCCATTAGGGAAATCGTTGCATAAAATGTCCAGCGCCTCACAATTTTCCTAACAGTACGGTATCGTCCACCCTACAACTTCTTTACCCCTATGTGCTCTCTGACCCCCCGGGCTCCCTATCCCTGACATGACTTCATCCTACGCGCTCCTTACTCTTTCATGCCCTCTATCCCTTCATGCTCCTCGATCGATTAACACAAGCTGCCTTTGAACGATGTCTACATTGACTATGCGGCAAGCATCGTAACGACTAGTGCCCCCTGTGCGCATAGCATTGACTGCGCAACTGAGACAGGCATGAAGTGCATGCTTGATCACGAGCCCCATTCGTGATAGCGCAAGCGCAACATTGACTTTGAGTTCGCTATCCAAGGAATGGGAGACATAAAGCGATGAAATACCAGTAGTCAAGGACTTGTTCGCATCTTCATGAGACCTATCCATAGAGGGTGGTTGGACGTAGCGGTTCAACCAATCCCATTGGCTTAACATAGCCTCAAATGTCCAAGCGCTCCCGGTCCCCCTGGTCACTGTAGCTACATGACGATCCTGATCTGAATGTTGGCATGCGATGTTCACGCTGTTGAACAAGCCCACAACAGCTGATGCCGGATTGATGATGCGTTCGAAGCTTGGTGTCTGGACAACGATCAACAAGCGTGAGCACGCAATTTCACTATGAATGATCCAATATGTTAGACTAGGCATTGACTGGTCGCGTGAGTGATCTTCGATAAAGATTTCTTGCGGTAGTTGGCCACTTTCGCAGACTTTCCACTCACGCTGGCTACTTTCCCAGATATCGTCATTCATTATCGTAGTTTCTTCCACTTGAACCACAGCATATTCATCTTGTAGTCCTTTAAGTTGGCCTTCTGCTTGAACAAATCCCAGTATGTCCAATTTCTGCAATTTAGCATTCAGGTCCACCCACTTAGCGGCAATGACCATTCATCCGTATTGTATAGCAACTGCCTCTGAAGCACCTTCTGCACGAATCATCTTATCTCTTGACCACGGACAGCCAAGGTAGATAGATGCGGCAACGGAAAACCATGAATTCCAAACAACTGGCTCACCTCGAATCAGCTCATCCAGAATTGTTAGGACACTCTCGCGTACAGTGTGCGTGCGCGTAAGACCAGATGCATCAGTGGCTCCAAATCCTTCGGCGATAGCATGTCCTAGCAGTGTAAATAGAGTGTCCAAACTGCCTCTACGAAGACAACCACTTTTGCTTTCACTGACCATTCCATCTGTACCACAGATGTTGCAGCCACAGCGCTTTTTGCACAGATCCAGAGGATCATGTAGTAAAGGGAAGCATCGAATAATAAGATCTGTCGTGTCCAAAGGCAAGGACTCAGAGTAAGAGGTCTCTATGTTTAGTCTTTCCAACAATTGTGGGAAGCGTGATGGAGGAGGCTTAAACGTGAACAACATATCTTGCTCTCCAGCAAGTGTAGTCAATACCGGATGCTGGCAAAGTGCGTCCGCGAGCGCGAAGTCGCCAGTACCTGTGAGATTAACACGAAATTCCAGAGATCTATCATCCAAGCCTGCACCACTTAGTGGTCGTCTAAGGAGCCATTTGGTCATCTCTTGTGCCGTATATTCAATTGCTGTGTATTCATTCCGATTGAGAAGAGTTTGCGCATGTTGAGAGACGGGTTTAACGGTATACAGCGGTAGCCTCGTGGAAGGCCTGGCTGCTTGTGTGCCATTGAAACCAGGAGGGTTTGGCTGAGCGTTTATCACTGTGGCCAGAATGCCATTGATCTTGGTACACACACGAAGATATGGCATACGTGTCGATAATCCTGATTTTAATCCTGACTTTCTAATCACAACCTTAAGATTGGAGTCTTTAAATCCTAGCTTTTCTCGATAGACTTTGGCGTTGCCTATGGATACTTCGACGATACCCTCGAAATGTGACAGGATCCAGCCGAGGATGTCGCCATAGAGGGCATCACAGTCCAAAAGTCAGTCACTATCACTTCTCTGGACAGCCATAGCGACCGCTGCAAAAGTATTCGGATCCACGACATCTCCATTGTAATGTTCTTGTAACGTTTTAGGTAGCTCGCGGGCTGAATGACCGGCGTTGACCACATTTAGGGTGATACTGGAAATAAGCTTCTTTATAATACTGCTCGCGTACGCCTTCGATACGGCATATTTATATGTGACACGATGAGTATGGCCACCCTGGTCGAAAGTCATATTGGCTATAGCTTCAGTAACGAATGCCATGTCATGATATGGCAGTAATGTAGCGACTGTGGTCACCGTATGACAGTGAGTGGGTGCAGATGCCATAGCTCGTCCAACGGAGCCTCCTGGGATGATTGGTATTCCCATAATGGAGGTCTGCTTAGAAGATTTCTTCCGCAGATTCTCTAACATTTCGACACCATTTTCGTTGACGGAAACTAAGTTTGACGTCTTGGTGGCAACAAGCTCGTAGTCATCCTCCAATATGCGTTCGTGAGCAAGCCATTGGAAGAAGGTTCGGGCGGCTTGATTGGAGGCTATTCCCTTGCACTGTATTATCAGCAATAGCTTTCACGAGCCCAAGGCAATTCGACGCAAGGCCAATCCAATTGCTTTTCTGGTCATCTACTGTACTGCTCTGACTCATAATGCGTTGATATAAAGCTGTAGCAGTTCGTTGTCGAATGCTCGTCTTAGTGTAAGGCTGGTGACAGAAGTCTGGAGAATCAACGAAACAGATCGAAATCTGATACTCTAAAGCTGAATCGGTATATAAGCTACCAGTTGCAAAGACCGTCACATAGTAGAACAAAAGTATCAGATGTATGTCTTCATTCTGTCTGATGTCCGAAGAAGCTAAAGGTAGAAGGCAGAACGTAGGTGGGCCAGTTAATGGTCATGTGCAGCCCTTCCATGCAAGTGGTTCCACAAGTCAACAGGCATACAAAAATCAACGACAGGAAAGCCTATGATGTAATCTGAGGGCGGATAGAGCAGGCTAACGTTGTTCCCCAGAGCTTTCAACTTGGAAAGTAATACTCTAGGCGGCCTCCGTACAGCGCAAGGCAATTTGGCCAAGGCAGAGTCAACGTACAGTCAAGCGCTACAGGGAACAGAGGAGGTACTTGGACCGAAGCACACAGTAACACTCGACACGGTCAATAATCTAGACCGCCTCTACGCGGGCCAAAGCAAGCTGACCGAGGCAGAGATGACGTACGATCGAGGATTTAAACTAGCACTTGAGGGACGCGTGCATGCGTACTTCCTTTTCCGAAATATGGTGTTCAATCTTGGTAATCTTTATTCGATTAGGGTAAATCCTCGAGTGATACCGAGTACGGGAACTGCCCTCTCCCAACCTTTATATGAGTACGTCTCAAAAGTAATCAGTCTCAATTTACGGTCATATTAAGGCCGAAGGCATGGTTTCATCCGGCAGCAAGAAATCTAGCGAAACGTCAGCGCACTGCGTGCGTGGGTATATACAGCATCTACTCTATCCGTTTAAACTCCAGTATATAGGTGCTGACTATTTCCGTTCTTTTATCTTCTTCCTTGCCATCTTCTCTTCTGCTTTGCTAGTTCGATCTTTTAATAAACTTACTCTCCCTCGCTCTCGGCCTCATGCCATAAAAATTCTTCATACAGTCTCACAAATACGAAGACTTTGTTACTGGCCCTGCTCCCAGTAGCCGCGGGACTTGCGACTCGGTAATCTTATGGTGTGAAGTTTGGTAACTACTTTTCTACAGGCCCGGTTGCGTCGAACTCGTTCATTCCAGAGGCTAACACTACGCTTGTCTTACCAAACCTCAACAGCCCTCACAACGGAAACCTGGCTCTTTGGCCTGGTATGGGAACCAGCAATGGCAATCTCATTCAGGGCCTCGCCATCTCCACCGTCGGTGTAGGGTGAGCTTCCAATAACGAACAAACGCATCAGCTTCCAGCTCACCTGGAACACAACTAGGTCCCCTTGCCAATTTACCGCATCTGAAAACAACTGATGTGCTGTCGCAAGCACTCTGCAGAGTACACTCATTCGATCTTTTCATGTACCCTTTCCTTACTCACCCGTCTCTAGCCAACCAAGAAGATGTTACACCTTTCAAGGCGTCACCGGGCGATCGCGTTACGTATGATTGTAAGTGATTAGTGTACTAACTTCTCCGCAGACAAATACAACGATGCTACTGCTAAATATGACCAGACGGTCTCAGTGAATGGCAGAGTAGTCTCAACTCTATCTATAAGTACGTATTCTCGCTACGCGAGTTTGACTTTGGAATCCACACTGACTGTATTATAGCAAGCGGTCATGCTCAGGGTTGGGGAACCGCTATGGAATGCCAGCAGGTAGCCTGTGAAACCGTCCCGCAGCATCAGTATATTGATACCACATTGACGTTGGACGTTGCCGATCCCAATTACAATAAAACTCTCGCGCTCAATGATGCTTCGGGCAGTCTGATAACGGCGGATGGTGGTAAAACTTGGACTGTTGCTGACATTACGGTCCAACAGTTCACCTTCACTTAAGCACGAGCAAGGAAGTATTGGAGGCTTCAGAACAATATGACTTTCCAGTCGATTATGTACATAGTTTTCTGAGTCCCTTGTGTTACAGAATCGATACTACCTATTCCAGTAGGCGGAGCACGGCTCAATTTAAAGCTGCAGTCACCAGAGACAGAACTACCTTAGAGGCGGTCTCGTCCTTACTCGCTAGGTGTATATAGCTCCTGGACACTGCTGGACCCTCGAATGCTATATCTTCTTCGATTCCATGCCACTTTGAAACAGGATTGATTCAACAATCAAGTTTCCCGCGACAGTTCTTAGCTATCACCTTTTCAATGCGTTACCCACAGCCGACGTTGAAAGCGGCACACCAAAATTGGGGGAGACCTCAGCAAGGTGCCATTCTCCTCACATCTCCAGCAACTCCTCCGCATACGCATCCAACTCAATCACCCGAAACTTCCCCGGCCCCCACCCCTCCGCCCAGCTCCGCTTACGCCACGCAGCGCTGATATTCCTACTCCAGCTCACGAGCTCGACCGACCATCCCTTCTTCAACGCCCGCTCGACCTGACGTAGGAACCCCTGCGAGTACTCCGCTTCAGCAGCATCGCCTGTCGCAAGCACCATAGTGCTAGGTGGTGAGTAGTCGATAACAGATTCACAAATCTTCAGATGCAAGATCTCGTCGACGCCTTGCTCGACCCATTTCGCAGCAGTCATAGTTGGGGCTTCCTCCCCCTCCCCCTCCTCATCGCCATCACCATCCTCATCATCATCAGAAGGCAGATCAGAGCTGCGCTGACTACGCTGGCGCTGGTGCCGGGATGTGCCGCGTTGGCCACGCTGTCCCGCCGGGGATTTCGCCGCCTCAAAAAACTTCTGGCGCGCCGTCAGCTCCTTCGCCTTATGCACCTTATCTAGGACATTAAGCTCGTACCCGATACGCGCAGCCTCATCGAAGGCGGGGACGGCAGGCGTGGAGCCAGCGAGGACGCGCTTGGCGACGGGGCGGCGGCGCTCGAGCAGCAGCGCGAGGCTGCCAAATGAAAGATCGACGCGCGGGACGCGTGCGGAGAGCGGAATGCCCCGCGCGCGTTTGAGCTGGTCGTGGAAGCCGATGAAGATGTTCGACGCGTCGACGAAGACGTGGATCCCGGCCGGGTCGGAGCTGTGGTTTACGAGCAGCGAGGGAGACACGAGCGTGCGTCGGTCGGCGGGGAAGTCGGCGATTAGTTTTAGGATGAGCGCCCAGTAGCGGTCTTCGCCTGTGCGGAGGGTGAGTGGCTGGATGGTTGGGCGGCGTGGTGAAACGCGAGGGAGTGACGAGTTTGGATGGGCGCCACCTGATACTGGAGCTGGATGTAGAATCGGTTGAGAGGTCTTAGGCGTTTGAAACCCCGGTTTTGGGAGGGGTTGTTTCCATCTTTGTCGCAGCTCCTGAGTGAGTTGTTCGATAGCTGATCTTCTATTATTCGTGTGCTGTTGTATAGCGGGTATCCCCGAGCCTGCAATGGCCGAATAGCTCTCGTCTCCAACGGCAGAGTGAATTTTAAGCGCTTGTGTTGAAGCTGGTCGGATTTCCTCAGAAGTCGACTCAGTGTTTTTCACGTCAACAGTTCCATTTGCTGTCCTTGGTCGCAAATTATACCCGTGAGTGGCAACTGGTGTTTGAGGTGCACTATTGAGCAGATGTACACTAGCTTTCTTCGCTGGCGCTCCTTTAGTCGCTCTTCGTTCAGTCTCGGAGTCTAAATCACTAGTTGCTCTGACTCTATTCAGACGCTCGGATTCAGCTCTTTCCTTGCGTCTTTGCTTCTTTCTTCGGTTTCTTTCTTGCTTAGATGTAGCGGTATAGTTCTTTGAGCCTTCACTTTCTTCCAAAGTCTGCGACGCTTCATAGTCATCTGTCAGATCCTTCCATTTCACCTCCTTCGTAGTATGCCGGTATATTGCCCCGTCAGAGGCATAGTCTTCTCTTCCTGGTAGCCGGGTAAAGTCGAAGGCTTCGCCAGCCGAAACGACAGGTGTTGGGGCATCTTCTGGTGCGCCTAGGTATTCCCAGAGTCTTGAAAAGTTCCCAAGACCTGTCAACGCTTCTGTATTGTCTTTCTGATGACTTTCTAGCACGTTCTTGGCAGGACCTGGCTGGGATGGCCGCTTCTCTAAGGGCGTAGCATGCGGTGGGTCGGTAGTATTCGACAATGAGTTGACAAGATCAAAGACGTGTGAAAAATCCCAAGAGCTTGGCATTGGGGTCGTGAAGTGAGAACATTGGTAAGAGGGTCTTCAAATGAATGACGCAAGCAACAGAGCTGCAGCGGCGACTAAGGTAAGCGTGGTAAGGTAGGTATACACGCGGATGACATAATTGAACAGCGGCGCACCACAATTGGGGGGCCCCTCAGCAAACAAGACTGGCAGCACTGGTTATCCACCTCTTTCAAGGATACAGTTTATTATATAGTACGGAGTAATTGATGCATTAACTTATGTGTACCGCATTTTTTGTCATCCTTGTGGTGTGATACGACAGGGGTACGATAGCCCCACGTTGATACGCCACCATCACCGCCACGCTCTCGATCATCTTCATTAAAGTCTTTGAATGCTCAGGCAATTTTGTCTCAATTCGAGTACTTCGCTCTTACAGATCAGCTGCCAGCAATTATCATTATGATATTACGAATATTTATTCCAGATTCAAAACCCAACTCTTGGCCATAGCTCGGTGTATCAACTCTGCACGTTACGTGCCAATGTGCAACCCACTTTAAGCCACGCTATGCTTGCCCCATCATCCGGTAGGCTTTTGCTTATGTTCTCGATGTCATGCAAAAATGGTATGACTTTAGGCGGATTGCGTGGTTGACAATGTCTCTCTCACGGGCTCGCCTGTCAACGTAGCCACAGGTGCAGCATTCGGCGTTGTTGCAACGCAAATACCATACACGGTGTTCGCCTTCAAATCAGTCGACATTCTGTACTGAAGGGTTGTCGAGTCCTTGGTGCAGAAAGTTCCATTATTGGCGCTGCTCGTCTTCCACTCCGCCCTCTCCCAAGCATCTTGCACCTTAGACTTGACGACGCCCCAATCAGAGCTGATGTCGCTCAAGATATTGCGCTTCGATGCTGCGTGAGACGGCCCTGGATGCTCAGCATCTGAGACTACGGTAGCAGCTGCAGCTCCAATTTTCGACCAGATGTTGTTACCACTTTGCGTACTTAGGCCTTTTAGCTCTGATTGGATGCTGTTCCAAAGTTTCGTATTGTGCTCCAGTTCGCTAATAGCACTGGGGAGGTCCGCAGTGATGGAGTCGAATTCAGATTTAGCGTAGTCGAGCACACTACTGGCACCTTGTTTCTGGTAGATGCTGGCAGCAGATGTGATCTTGGCTCCTGCTGCGACGAGTGCCGGTGTGACGTTTGCGTAGACGCCCGGATGCTGACCTGCAAGATGCTGCGCTTTAGAGGCAATCGCTGCTATATCTTTTTGAACATTCGACAATAAACTATTTCCTTCAGGAACCTGCGAGGCGACATGCCCAGCAACCGACGTGATGGAGGCCGCGACGGATGCCAGTTGAGGAGGGAGTCCATTTGTTATCGCAGGCCCATCCGCCCGTCGAACGATTTCCCGTCGAACGATTTTCGTGCCCGATTCACCAGGCCGAGCCAACGAGCCGGTAGCAGCCTGCAGCGACAAAAAGCAGTAGATAAGACTCTTGGTCTGCATTTTGAGTCTACAATATACCTGACCGAGCCAGCGGTTATGGTTGAATGTTACTCAAGACCAATCTGCAAAAATTTCGTAAATAGATCCAGAGCTGGATCACAATAGGAGATGAAATAAAGGTTGGGAAAATGGAAGATCCAAAAAGCCTTACCGGAAGGCTGGACTTAATTCGAGTAACCCAGGAGACATTTTAGGGAGTATATAAGGTTGACCTAACTTTCGGACGCCATGAGAAAGGGCTAGTTCGCCTGATCTACAAACATTATGCCACAAGTCACCTACGACCTCAGAGGATGAATATTGGAAAGCACGGTAGTAGCAACCAGCAATGCATGCGAAGTGTGACACGTATTAACAGTCGGTCGATACCAGAGATGACGAAGGGGTTATCTGACGAAGTGAAGATCGTAGTGCGGTTGTTAGCAGTAGAACGGAGATGGTAGAAACAACACCAGGTGTTACATAGACTGAGTTGGAGTCTATCCACCCATTCATTCATTCGTGAGCAGGCCTGGTCTGATCAGCAGCATTGCCGGTGTTATCCAACACGTCCGGGGATATCAATATATATCAGAGGAGGATTCAGCCGGGTATATTGACTGCCTTTTGCTGGACGCATCACCTCTGAACCAATAGTTCTCCAGATCTCAAAGGTGGTGTGGCCCGGATTAGGGTACTGGTCTTGGACTTTGGGCGAATCGAGCCGCCCTGGGCCATTCCGCATTCCATCAGATCTCCATTTCAGCAGATTTGCCTTGCGAATATGCTGATAGAAACCGTGTATCTTATGTGTTTTGTGGAACATCAAGCTTGGCCCGTCGAGGCAAAGAAATGTACATTTGAGTGTTGGCGAAAATTGCGACGGAGGCGGGGGCCTTCAATTCTGCCACCTCGTCACTCGTCTCCCTGTCTTTCCTCGGCAATTTAAGTCTCTGAGATTATTTTGTGAAGTCAATACTGAGCAGTATTTCCTCCCTTTCTGGTCTGAATGTATTTTATCCATAGTACGGCTCTCATGTGTAAAAGCTGGTTTACAGGACTACCAATGTTTCCACTTTCTCCAAACGCAAGCAGCTTCCGCGCACAAAAGCAATGATATATACCCAGCCATTACATCATTAATGGACTTTTGGGCTGGCTACATAAGTGGAGCCGCGGGAATCTTAATAGGCAATCCACTAGGCATGTCTCGCTGGGCGTTGTGCCCTAGTTCAGCTCGAAGTGGCCCCATTTAACTCTTATCAAGCCTTTTAGATATCATCAAAACCCGTCTCCAGGCCGGTCATAACCCTTCCCTTCTATCCGCCGATCTATCAGATCGAAAGCATCTAGCCACTAAATCTGGACTTGCCTCGCGAGCCACATATGCTTCTCTATTTGGAGGTATCTGTCGCCTTCGTTTCCTCATCCCTGGTCCCCATCCCGTTCAATTGCTTACAGATCCACACCACATCAAAACACCGATGAATGACTGATACCAATTCCCTGTATTCACAGGTGCCGCAGCACCTATCGCAGGTTATGGCGCCCTCAACGGCATCCTATTCTTCTCCTACAACCGCACCTTGCATCTCCTGAACTCCACCCCCACCACTTCGTCCTCCTCTTCATCAACTCCCGGCTGGAAAACCTTCCTTGCAGGTGCCATCGGTGGCCTCGCTACCTTCGTCGTCTCTGCTCCAACCGAACTCATCAAGTGTCGCGCCCAAACCCACATCCCCCTCGACTCAGAGGCTCCGCAGCCGAACTCCTGGACCATCACGAAGCAGCTCTGGCACGAAGGCGGTCGATGGGGTCTTCCCGGTCTATACATCGGGGGCGGGGTGACCAGCGTCCGCGATGCCGTAGGATATGGTTTCTAGTACGTTTTCCCAGTTCACACTTTTCAACTCCACCCTTGATCTTTTGTGCGGTTCACAAGCATTGGGAGAATCCTCATGAGCAAAACCACATATTCCATCACATGTTTCAAAAACTTTCAGGCGAATACTAACCTCTCCCCAGCTTTTGGACCTACGATATCCTCACTACCACCCTCCACTCCCCCGCCGAATCTTCCCTCCGAGCTCACCTCATCACCCTATGGTGCGGTGGCCTCGCTGGGTGCGCCACCTGGACGAGCGTCTTCCCGCTCGACGTCGTGAAGACGCGTCTCCAGGCGCAGGCCACCCGCTTATCCACCGCATCATCTATCGGGAACCCCCATGGGCAGCTATTGCGACGTCCGAATGTTTGGGAGGTTGGGCGAATAGTGTGGCAGCAAGGAGGCTGGGCGGGGTTTTGGAGAGGGCTTGGAGTGTGCAACGTGCGGGCGTTCGTCGTGAATGCTGTGCAGTGGTCAGTGTATGAAAGCGCGATGCGCATGTTAGCCTTGTGATTAGTAGATACGGATCTGACTGATGAGTTAGAGAGAAAATTCAGTTTTCATTAGCATTCTGATCTGATGTGTGCTACATGGTGTGGTCCTCGGTATAGAATTACAGAAAAAGGAAATTTTTGGGTGGACCGTCGCCTGTCCCGAATCCGTGAGAAGTTTCCTGTAGTGTACCCTATGATGGAGAGCAACCGCAGCAAGTGGGGAAACCAGAGAAAAAGATTGGCGCAAAAGGGAGTGCATTCATCGATCTGAGCTGAGTATGATGTCCAGACGTTCGTAACACTCAAGAGAAGTCAAGCTAGCGAGAAGAGAAAAGGCATGCACTCCCGTAACTCTAAACTAGGGTCGGGGTTCAGTCTTGAACACTCAGAAGGCAACCGCACATCGTTGATGAGAGTCTGGAAGTGAGCTTGAACCAAGGTGAGAGTTCAAACAACCGTCCGTACTCAGGATGGCAGATCGAGTCGAGAGAAGGCCGAAGCCCGATTCCTGGTTGTTTTGCTCACATGATTTGATCCTGTGTCAAGCCTCCAGTGGCCTCCTGTCCTTCCATGGCGTCTCCATTGCCCTGATTGGAATAACGAACGAAGCTGAGGCCGAGTGGACGACCACCATACTGGTAACCGGTGAATTTGGCTATTGAGTGTTAGTCAAGGATCCTGGATAATGACTGGGTAATGAGGCAGGGCAAGGCTTACAAATCGCGGTCTCAGAATTGTCCGCACTGTCGAATTCGACAACACCAGTTCCACGAGAGCGTCCATTCTGTTCGTACTGGATTTCGGCCCGTTCGACTTTACCGATCGTTGTGAACAGTTCCACCAGATCCTCGTTGCTCGTAGACCACGGAAGCTATTTTCGTTAGCTCGATTTGCCGTAGGGGAGGAGATGAATCTTACGTTGCGGACGTAGATTGTCTGGCTACGCTCTCCACCCGAAGTAGCAAAATCGGTGAAAGGGTTAGGGGCAGCTGAGGCAGCGCCACCAGCATCATAACCCCCAGCACCACCCCCCCCGTATCCTCCAGCACCTCCAGCACCACCAGCACCACCGCCATGAAATCCACCACGTCCACCACCAAATCCTCCTCCATATCCACCACGTCCTCCAAACCCACCTCGAGGGCCTCCGTAACCACCACGACCATAGCCGCCACCGAATCCGCCACGTCCGTAACCTCCTCCACCGAAAGAAGGAGCAGCGAAGCGATCTTCACGAACCTCAAGTGGGCGACCCTGCCATTCATACCCGTTGAACTGCATGATAGCGTTGCGTGCATCTTCCGGGCTTTCGAAAGCGACAATTCCGGATCCCTTTGGGCGACCGTCCGGAGCGACGTGGACATCGGCGCGGATGACAGAGCCTTGGTGAGCTTGACGTAAATCAGTTAGATGATCAAATTCGAATGCAAATCCTGTCCCTATCCAAGCGTAAAATTTCCCAAGGGTAAAGAAAGCTTACCGGCTTGACGGAAAAGATCCTTCAGGTCTTGCCATCCAACAGTAAATGGTAGCTATACGGAGTTTTAGCCAAAGAGAGTTTTCCCTATTGAACGTTCAGCAGAAAGGAAGCGGGTTATTGACGAACGTTTGCGACGTAAATTTGACGTCCACCACCACCAGCACCACCACCGGCAGCACCGTAGCCACCACCGCCTCCTCCGAGTCCGCCGCGACCGGCACCTCCATCGAATCCGCCGCGGCCCGGCGCGCCTGTGAAGCGAGGTTCGGCTTCTCGGTCCTAGCCAAAGCTTCAGTCACAAAGCCTTCTTGAAGAGGATAGACCTCGCTGTTGAGCGTGGGTTAATTGAACTTACTTCACGAACGTAGACGAGTCGACCCATCAAGTTCTGATTACTGAGGGTGTTGACCGCCTGTTGGGCTTGTTCCCTTGTCGCATATTCCACAATACTGGCATTTGGATTAGCTGCTGAACGTGTGCGAGAGGTGTAGCAGTGCTTACCCGCATCCCTACATGTTTAAGGGAACCAGTCCCACCCGTCAACCCAGCTCCATCAAAAAAGAACCAAAAACAAGACACAACCGGATAAACCAGTCACGATTTTGCCCACCTTCGACATTCCATTTGGAAGTAATAAAACATCCGCAAACAACACCTCCCCGGCTGAAAGGCACGTTAGTTGGGTCGAAAACAAGCCACAAGCACCATCACAGCCCTACCTTGCCTCATGAAGTCCTTCAGGTGGTGCCATTTGACATCGTAGGATAGATTGCCGACATAGACCCGGCGGTCTTGCTGGGAGGAATCGCGTAAGTTTTGCATCATGTGCTCTTTCGCGGCCGCGCGATCTTCGAAACTCCGGACGGGGGGAGCGTTGCGAGCGGCACCGTAAGACCCAGAATATCCTCCAGAAGCACCCTGTCCGCCGGTCATAGGAGAACGCGAACGACGGTCGTTGCGACGATAGTCCTCACGGCTTCGGGAGCGACTACGGGGTGAGTACGAACGGCGGCTGCGGCGCGGGCTGCGCGAACGACGACGAGGAGAACGAGATCTCTCGCGCTGGAGGGGGATTAGTTTCGGAGAGTCGGCACACAGGAGATGATGTGAATCAGTAATGTGTAACGGGGTTGGATGAAGGAGAAAAAGAGGTCTGTGTTCAACTCGGCTGGATCCGACGGAGAAAGCTCGAGCCTCCGAGGTCTCAGAGAGGAGACTCGAGAGGAGGCTGAATGGAGACTTATTCCGACAGATTATGACTGAGTCCAGGTAGTTTCACTTGTTGGAAGTGAGGAAAGTGAAAGATCGGGCAACGATTTTCCGATCTGCCACGGACGTTCACAGCGATCACTCGCTTGTCGGGCGTTTGAATGGTTCAGCCACGAATCTGATGGCGAGAGTTTGTGAAACGTTGAAAGGCTGCGATTGAGCTCGGCAGCTGGCACAGCGGCGGTGGTGGACCCCCACCTCTGAGAATTTGCTGACACGGGGGCAAGAAAGGTGTAGCTGCAAGTGAGATGTGCATCGACGATAGGAGACCAAAGAAACTTACCCCGTGGGGACGGTAGCTGTCCGAGTCTGCCAAAATCTGAAGTGAGTGCACTGGGCTAAGAAGCACCACCGGCGGCGAACGAGAGCGATGGTGGTGTAAGCCAGTCGCTGCAAGCCGGGTGCGCCAGAGCGATCCTTAGCTGGGTGGGGGAGGGGAAGGCACTTACCCATTGTAGTGAGTGGTGGATGGTGCTCAGAATGTTTGAACAGTTATGGGCTTGCCTGTTACTGCAGGATTGGCACCTGGGAAGGCACGACAGGGATTTTCAGAGGGAGGGACAGAGGAGGAGCTCCGCGGTGTGCGGCGAGCGAGTGAGTGATTTTGGCAAAGGACCAGTCAGAGTGCCTAGGTGACAAATTGAGAGTGTTAGCTAGAGCAGTGGAGCGGGTCCGGGATGCAGGTGAAGAAGAGAAGCAATGCAGTTGACGAGTTGCCTAATTTTCTGCCTTGCGCTCGAGTACCCAAAAGCACCGAAGAGCCACCCCAAGCACCCACAGCTTACTGATGCTGCTGCTGCTGCCACAGCCGGGTGCGGGTAGGGCCTCTGCGCGTAATGGCCCGGCGGGCTCGTCTGCTGCTGCTCGGGATGCACCTTTGCAGCCCACACGCTGCTCGTGCCGCTGGAGGAGGGAGCTGGGGAGGCTTGGAGATACCTACCACACGTGGAGATGCAGGAGACGCGACGTGTGCTCCGGCAGCAACGGTGGCGTCGACCTGGTTCAAATGCTGACGGAGGTCACTGCGAGAGGCAATCCGCTCGCTGGCCAATGGTGACGCGTACCCGGGATGGGGGAGTACGGAAAAGCTGGAAGATGATGAACGGCAAACCCCAGGAAGACGGTAGCGGAGGTAGGGTAGCTCTGAGAAGCAGACGGCGGGTGTGGAGGGTCCAGCAACTGCAGAGGCGACAACCTGGTAGACAGAAAGGAAAAGGTGCAGTGCAAGCCGCTGCGCATGAGTTAGTGAGCTTTGGCTTAGCTGCCCGTGCTTGGCCTTGGCTGCTTAGCTACGGCAACGCGCGACGACCGTAAGGCTCCATGGGCTCTCGCGTGCGCACGGAACTGCATCGCGGAAGCTAACCATCTCTGCCATGGCACAGTCTGGAAAGGCCGGCCAATCCGCGCCGCCTCGGCCGATGGCCTCATCAAAAAAATATTCCCGGCCTACCACGCCGACCCTTCAAGGTACGGAGTATTAGCACAGTACGCTTCAATCGACGGAGTTCGGAATTTGTATCGGGACCATCATCTACTGTCAAGTTCGTATGTCTGAAGACGTTCTGTGTCAATTATCCTCCAAGGACCACAATCACAGTCATCCCTCCTGTTTCTGCCGCTGCTCCGATATGCCCGAGCAGTCACGACATGCCTCCCTCCAGCAGGCTTGATCCGAGTCTATAAGCCAGCCACAGCTCACGTCGGCAGCTGGACTTCCATTCATCCCGCGCTGGCTAATGCGCCTTCATCTGAATCTGGCCAGGTACGATGGGTACTCGACGTGTTTCGAGATCCGGCAGCCTGGAACTCTCTCAATCATTAAGGGAGCTACTTTAGGCAGCAACGAGTGCCCCTCTCCTACATACAGTCTTCCGTTCCATTCACTTCCGATGGTCAGCGTGAAGACTAACTGCAGCGTTGTGTGCCGCAAACGGCGTGATTTAACCATCCATATATACATGCAATATTATACACCTAGCGTCTCACCATCCAGACGAAATTCATGAGCGGCAGTTGCACTTTCGAAGCTCCAAATCCCAAGCCAGCCTTGCACCTCGTGAAACGTCATCGAACGAAAATTTGACTAAAGTTTCACTCATCGACCAATCATTGCTCAAGGATAACGAAAAAAAAAAGTACCGGTCTGGATGTGTTTTTGGGCGAACCCTGGGTCAAAGCTCTGGATGTTCGTCGGATGCCATTGGTGCAGCAAAAATTGGATAAAGGGAGCCACATCGTGTGCTGCTTCGTACCTCGTTCCTCTCCTTCCTGAAAGATCAATGATGATACCTTGCACTCCACTTTATTGCTTTGCTTTTCCAAGGCAATGAACTCCCGTTCAACAGGTATAGATCAAGGCGCCGACTATACACCCTGCCTCCAGGGATAACCGCTACTTCTCTTATATGCACCTCGACTCAAACAATACCACCTTAGCCTCAATGTGGCGTCAGACACGAGATCCTTCCATGATCAATTGATGTGCATATGCAATGCAGTGTACTCGTGCAATGAAACCCTTTCAAGTTAAGAAAAAGTATTACACGGGTTTTGTAAAGCTCTTTCTGTAACGAGTGAACAGAGGATACAGAGACTACTTACCTTGGCACAATCGCTCCTGCTGAGAAAATCAAAAATCCCTCCTTGATCGACCGGACATGTAGTTCTGACTCATAATAGCCTCTTTACAATAAATTTCAAGCTTTTGTTTTCGTCTGTGCGAAATCGGTACTTATTAAGCTGAATCGCAGCCCTCAACTCTGATCATGAACTTCGATCAGTTCGCATTGCGCAAGCGCAAAGCTATAGTATTGGATCATGACGATTTGCATACTGGAAATATCATTATCTTGGATCGAGAGTGAGTGTATTGTGACCGTCGACCATCGCAGCGGAAGCGGTGTTTTCTGCCCCACCATGACGGTCAAGACCTTCTGCCTGCCGTGAGATCTCCATCAAACTGCTACTGAACTCGCAACCTTGTACATCGTTGCCTCCACCTCTCCATAATCTCTCATTGCGCCGGTCCTTTTGCATCCAGCTAAATCGAAGGCTCAATAAAAGCTTCTTCCAAATCCGTCGACGGTCCGCCATGCAGATCAAGTAAGCTTCTTTCCCTCCCTCCCTCCCCGCATTAACTCTTTCTGACAATGCCACCTCTAGGGTTCGCACTCTCACCGGCAAAGAGATTGAGTTAGACATCGAACCCGACTACAAGGTACATCACTCTTCGCCTGTGCATCCCCAAACCGCGCAGGCTATTGACGTAGCTTGACACAGGTCTCCCGCATAAAGGAGCGAGTCGAGGAGAAAGAAGGTATCCCGCCCGTACAACAACGTCTCATCTTCGGTGGAAAACAGATGGCGGATGATAAGACGGCGGAGGAATATGGCCTCGAGGGCGGAGCGACGTTGCATCTGGTCTTGGCACTGCGTGGTGGCTACGCTTGAATAGGCGGTGGGAAGACATTACCAGCGCTAAAGGAGCAAGGTGACGACAACGTGACTACCGGGATAGGAAGGAATGATGGATGGTGGGGGGCATTGGGTTGGCGATGGCGTTGCGGTTACACATGGTACCAAGGCATACACTCTGGTGGTAGAGAATACTCTGAAACGAGGGAGGGGGCTGTGGTATTCGAATGACTGGTCATGAGATTACTACCTATGCTACGAATACACCGGGACCCAGCTGATGACACCACTGCTTATGCTCTATCCATTTAAAAAGCCGATGATAGTGTCCTTACCCTGGAAACATGCCAAGCATTCAATTCATTCCCATCCCAGATCCTGAGGACATCCTTCGTGATACACGTCTGCCCAAACGCCCACGCTAATCAAAAGCAGAACATGATCCGAACTGCTCAAACCCTTGTCTTCTTCTTCGTCACGAAGACATTCTCGACCTTCCTCTTCCTGCTGTTGAACGGAGAGTTGACTGTCACTGGAAAGCTCTTCTCAGGCGTGTGTACCTTTTCGATGCTCGTAGGCTCAGGTGCCGTTGCCTTCGCCGATGGTGAACCTGCTGTCGCAGGAGGAGTAGTATCTCCGGTCGATGGCTTCGAATTGTTTGGTCCCTGACCCATCTGGATCGCCTTCAGTCTTCGCTCCTTCTCCTTTGAGACTTCGAGATCCAACTGCCTCTGCATCTGTGACTTCGGAGCTCGTCCCGGCGCAAAGATCTTCACCGGCACACGTGGAGGTGAGGTTCGGCGCTTTGGCTGGAGGCCACTATGTCCAATCGTGCTCGCCATTGCAGGCTTCGGTGGAGGGAGCATTCCCTTCGGCACCTGTGTGACGCGACTCGATCGATTCGCCAGCAAATGCGTCGGTGTCGTCATTCTCCCAGAAGCGCTATCACCTCCCTTCTTCTTCATCTTTTCCAGTGCGCTCATCTTTGGTTTTGGCGCTGGGCCTCGCAGCCATCCTCCAGTTTCGCCCTTCGTCCCAGTTACGCGCCCATCTTGAAACGCTAGGTTCGATCGATCTCCATCCCATCGGACCAGATTCGTGGCTCGACCAGTCTTTCCCGGATCCAGCGCTTTCGGGATGAATGTGCTTTTGCTTTCCTCTTTCGCGTCACGGTGCTTAGTCAACGCCTCCTGCAGCTTCTTTTCGCTTTCCTTGCGTTCCTCTGCGACGTCGTCTTGTAGCTTGTAGTATACCTTCCGCCAATTTTTCGGCTCCTTGAAATCGCGGGTGCGCTTCTCCCAGCCGGGGATGTCAGACTTGATAAGGTGGAACCAGACTTCGCCTGTGTGGGTGCGGATTTGAGGGGAGTTCTTCTCAATGTTACGGAGTTGATCAGGATTTTCGAGTTTAAGTAAGATGGGGCGGATGAGAGGGTAGGGAGTGTCGCCGACGTCGTCGAGATGAGAGATGTTTTTGACGCAGAGACGCCGGGACATGTCGAGAAGGGAGGAGGCAGGCATGGTGAAAACATATACCGAAAACCACGGTCTAGCTCTACGATTTGTAAAAGTGGTCGATACTTTCAAACGGACACAGCGAGAATGAGAAACGCAACGCAGTGCGAGCTTCCGTCAGTAGTTGGAAGACGGTAGACGTTATGAACGTTGGTTCGCCAAATGTAAAGAGGAAAATGCAGACATGATTGCACAAGCGAAGGCGAGTCTATATATATTCAATGGAGAAGCCGCCAAACGCGAAAAATAGCATTGATGCGTTGAGGTTCTTATTGTCCTCAGTCTGAATAGGCCGGAACAGAACAATAGAATGTCACAGGTGACGTTGGTACCACTCTAATCACTGCGTGCACAGACCACTCCGCTCAGCGGCGCGAACCGCGCATGCTTTAAAGAATTCGTACAAGATTGAGCAACGATTGGGAATTTTCGCATTCAATTGACTTTCCGACTCACCACACTACCACCCTATATCGACTCGCTTTCTCTCAAGAGATCTTTGAATCTACCATGCCATCATACACATATGGGCCGGTGAGGCCGGCTGAAGAAGGTTCGAAGCTCTGGCTTTGTTGCAGACGTTACATATGCTCACCAAATTTCTAGATGCACTCCACTACGAGCGTTTGATGGGCGTAGAAGAGAAGCACTTCAAGAGAATCACCAAACGTCTCCTCGACTCCCAGTCCCTCATATCTCCCACCGCCTCACTTCCCACCCCACCGCCCGACGCTTCCACCAACGACGACGACACCTCCGCCAACACCACCGAGAACAACATCCGCCAATGGCGCGAAGACATGCTCCTCGACTTCTCCACCATCGAAGCCAGCCTCATCCGGCTGCAACTCCTCCAACGCAGCAACCACCACGAACGCGAGCGCTATGCCCGCGAAAACGAGCACATCCAGCAGACCGCCTCCACCGTGCGCACCAGCACCGCGACGCTCCGCCTCGAGCTCGCCGACGCGCAGCACACGCTCGAGACGCGCAAGGTGTACGACGCGCTCGCGGACAAGATCACGAGCAACAAGGCGCTGAAGCCGCGCGCGGAGCAGCATGCCAGCCTCGCGAAGCTGCAGGCGGAGATTGCGGAGCTGGATCGTGAGAGTAAGGAGTATGCGCGTACGTGGCGGGAGCGGAGGGAGCAGTTCGGCAGGATTGTCGAGGAGTGTCGACAGTTGTTGAGCTTGATTAGGGATGAGAAGGAGGAGGCGGAGAGGAAGGAGGGGATGGGTGGGGGC
>JAGFMJ010000279.1:0-39698 GCA_021030925.1 Trypethelium eluteriae
CCCCACTCCTCACCTCCCAATCTTCGACTTACCCCCACCCCTACCGCAGTAACAACCCCACTCACCAAAAACCAGCCCTCGAACCAGCCCTCGACGAATCTCGGCTCCAATGGCGCCCCCAACGCGTCGCTAATCACGCCCCCGACGTCGCCTGGGACGCTGCTCCGCAGCAGCAACGCAGCAGCGATGACGTACATAGCCGCGATCTGGCCGACGAGCAGGGGGGAATTAGAGCGGATGAGGCGGAGGAGGGAGGAGGGGGCGAGGCGGGAGACGAGGAGGACGGTCTGCAGGACGGCGTTGAAGGGGGCGAGGAGCATGAGCGCGGAGAGGGCGACGGTCAGGAGGCGCGTGGTGGTGGGGATGTCGATGCTGGGCGAGTAGTAGCGGGTGAGGAGGGTGAGGGTGAGGGTGATGGGGTCGTTGGTGGTGGGGATGGTCGGGGATTTAGAGGAGGAGGAGGACGCGGAGGTGGTGGAGGGCGCTGAGATGAAAGGGAGGAAGGTCGAGGTCCAGCGGCGGAGTGTGGAGAGGAGAGTGCTGCTGAGGCGGTAGGCGCAGTAGATGGCGAAGAGGTAGGAGAAGATGGTGAAGACGCGGCCGAGTGGGGTCGTCTTGCGTTGCTGGGTTGCGCGGCGGGAGCGGAGGGCGGTGAGGGAGTCGGAGAGGGAGAGAGCCATGGTTTCCAGGCCGGAGATTTCAATTTCCAGGGCGCGTAATTCGGATCGCGAATCGTTGCCTTGGAAGGCGGTCATGATGCGGTTCATGAAGCCGGGGGAGGGCTGATCCTGCATTACCCTTCGCTGCAGTGCGCGTAGACGCGACTTCTTCGTGTTGATCATGTCGTTGGTGGCATCTAGTCCAGCTTGTTTGCGCGCAATGTCTGCTTCTGACACGGGATGTGATCGGGCGCCAAAGGTCTGCCACAGGGAGCTGACAGCTGCGAAACCGGCCAACGATGCCATGAGGGATATGCCAATCACCCCAACTCGCTCTAGACAGCCCTCACTGAAAGTGTGTGGTTCTCTGCCTGTCTCGTTGTGTAGATATGAACCAAGGAGCCCTTTTCCAATCCACCAGAAGCACAGGAGCCATGCTGCTACCCCGGAGAGTTCCAGAACCCATGCTAACCTCGCAGTTGTTTTCTTCCTACTGCCAAAGTCGATGCCCGTGGCTGCAATCACCGTACGAATTTCGAGCGCAGGGATGATGAGGACGAGGAGGAAAAGAAGCGTTGGGAGAGTGAAGTTTAGAGCAAGGGAACGCGCCGCAGGATGCAATGCGTTCGATATTTCGCAAAGGATAAGCTCAGCGAGCACGGCTGATAGAGCAATGCTGACTGAAAAGGTACTCGCGGTAATTGCTCTGGTCGAAAGCTTTCTGATGCCGTCCAGGCGGGTTGTCCAGCGCTTAATCGCATAGCTTGGGGATGGAATGCGCTCGTCTTGATCTTTGGTAGGAGGTTGCCCAGCAAGGACAGGAAATAATTTCCTAAAGACGACAGCTGCCACAAGCGTGAACGTCAGAATAAAGGGAGATAAATTGAAGGCGAGAGTCAGTGGATGGACTGAGCTGGCCCTGCGCTGAAGATAGGCCGGAACGCAGTCGCCGCAGTCAACTTCCGGTGATGGCAGCATTGATTAAAACGGAATAAGAGCTGGAAGGAAGGAAGGAAACCAAGGTCAATGACTTTGCAATTGACCGTGAGATAGCTTCCAAAGGACGCTGGAAGACATTAGGGAAGTTGAGGGCACGGAGAAGGTAATTGAGGATTGTGGTACCGCGGTGACGACGCTTCGGGTACAGTGGTCATTTTTGAAGTGGGAGAGCGCTAGACAGGGGAGGCCCCGAGTGCTACCAATCAGTATCTGTACTAGCCCTGGCTAGTTTGTCCCTCTATCCCATATATAGACGTAGCCGATAGTATATCGACCAATTAAAAGAATAAATACCTGTAGCAGCTAACCCACAGAGGACTAAAGCTATCTTCGAGAGCCAATCGGATCATGCACCATCTATCCCTGTCTCCCACTTCAAAAATGACCACTGTACAAAGTTTACATCCAACTTAGCGTATGCGAAAGTTAGTGGCAATCCCCCACAACTAACAGATCCGGTCGAATTGCAGCTATTTTGGTCGTCTGAAAACAAGATCGGAGTGTGGCCGATTGCTCACATTGGGGATGAAAAAGGCAAATGATTCCATTACACATACGAAACAGCCGCGAGGCATTAAGTGGGATGATGGCATGGCCTTAAGACATTGTAGTATTGTAGTGATTTTGCAGTCTATATGACCTGACTGATCATTCAACAGAATCAAAGTAGCTTCAGCAAGAGGAGTGTCATGTGGGACCACTATTTCGCCCGTAGCATTCAGATGGCAAACAAGAAGAGTCGATGGACGATCACGCCATTCCGTCTACTTCTTCTGAGCAGCAGCCTCCTCCGCCTTTGCCTTCGCTCTCTTCTCCCTCACACCAACCAATCTCGCCTCACTCCGAGCGTCCCTCAGTCTCCTGTACGCATTCTCCTCATTCTCAAAGTCCGACTTCTTCCCCTCCTGGATCTCGACCTTGTTCTCCACCGGGAAGAGACCCCTGCGCGTAGGTTGAGAGCCCATGATCTTATCGACTGTACCTTGACCATTCTTGGCAGCCTTGACCTCGTTGGCAGACGCGTCACCCTCCTTGGGCTTGCCAGCATGGCGCGGGAAGAGGATGAGACGCTTCTTGTATTCTTGGAGTCGGGCCACGTTGGCGGCGATTGACTCTTCGGAGAGGTTTTGGCGTCGTGGATCTACAGCAATACCGATTGTAGGGGCGAGTTTGCGGGATATGCCGGCTTCCTGTTTGTTGAAGAAAAGCATTGGTCAGGATCTGTTTGACGTGCAACGGGTATAGAGTATCGAGATGATAGGCTGCGTACCTTGAGTTCGGCAAGCGAGAAGCCTCTTCCAGCACGTACGCGACGATTGTATTTGATGGTTGGGCAGCGCACAATGGGACGTAGTCTGTCGACGGGACGAGGAGCTAGTTTGGCTGCTCTGGCAGCACGCGCATCACGGCGAGATTTCTTCTTGCCGGGCTAGAGTCCGACGAGAGACATGTCAGATCATATTGATTCGAGTTTTACAGACGCAGGCGCCACTGCTCTCAAGGACGGGTTGAGAGGGGAATTACCTGGTCGAAGTGCACGCGGACGCGGCGTTGCCAGTCCTTGCGGAAGTGGTTGTGCTGGATCTGCTGGTTGTGCTTGATCGTCTGTAATATGTTGAGTTAGTAATAATCATATCTTTGCGAAGATTCACAGACCATCGTGACACCTCGCGATCCGGAACGATGGTGGTGAACGTAATTGGGGCAAGTGGTGCTGAGGTCGTGTGCAAATTGAATTATTCGCTTGCTGGTATGTGGGCGGTCCGTGCACAATGGCCACATCGGCACGGACTACTCCGTACATGTAGAGACAAATCTTTGGCGAAGAACTACAATATTGAATAAAATGCATTAAAATCCTCTAGTACACCGTGTTTTCTCGTCCAGACTCCGCACTGATCTGGAAATTTTCTCTCGCGAGAACTGGCGAGGGATTCTAGTGAGCTGGAAGCACCAATGCGTGAAAGAATTGAGAGTTTGATTGGTATCTTAATTATCCACTGCTGCAGGAAGTCGCTTATCACTGCAGAAAAACTATCTACTGCTGAAAGTCCCAGTTGTGTACAGGTCCACTGTTCATCAGTGGTGTGGGGATGGAATTCTTCGAAACAAACCGATGCTCAAGTCCGATCGTCCACGTTTCCCATCCCCCTTTCCAATGATTCCTTTAATCTCGATACTATCGTCTTGGAGGTAAATCCTAGACCTTGAGTGGCGGGACATCGATAAGAGATCCTCAACTCCAAAGATCCTTTGAAGGCAGTAGATCCCACGCCGGCTCCGATATTTGGTGCTTTGATTATAGGAATCCTTAAGCCCCCCCACGCTATCCCGCTCAGATCATTCACATCATAGACTCATATCCAAATGGTTTAGGACAATCACTTCGCACCATCTCTCAATGTATGCCAAGTCCAATACTACCGGTCCTTCCCTTCTTTGATGGGGAGATAGGAATAGCGACTTCATCTCCGCTAATTTTCCTCTTCTCACCTCCACCTTGCTTCTCCATCATCGGTTTCTTGACCTGGCCATAGAGTTTTGTCTGGAATGAATTCGGCTTGCCTCCTGCAGACTGCTGAGATGAGGTCATAGAACGTCTGAGTAAGTCAGTGGCCGAGCGACTCGCCTGACTCTCAGGAATCTCATCGTTGTCGGAAATATCTTCATTTGTGCGGTCATCGTCAGACTCCGAAATGGTAGACTCTGAATTGGCACGCTTGTTGCGGTTGTGTCTCTCAATGGGTTTGTAACGTGCTACAGGAGCAGTGTGCGGCGCCGAAATGGTAGCAGCAGCCTTCGGAGGCGCCTGTGGAGTTCGGAAATTCGCTGCAGTCGCTGCATTCACAGGACGAGACCTAGATGGAGTGGACGGAACAGAAGGTACAGAATGCGCATTGCGCGTATGCCCGGAACGAGACTTGCTCGTATGCGATCGGGAAGCTTCAGTAAGCATCTTGTCGGCGAGAAGTAAAGTATCGAAATTGGAGCCTCCTACGTGACGATTGCTGCTTGGAGTTTGTGCACTTCGACGGACAGGCGTCTGCTGGTAAGGTGTAGCGAGACCCTCAGAACGCGGTGTCCCTTCAAATATGCCTAATCCATTTGACCGACGCATACGATTGATGTGCTCGCGATTCTCACGAATACGACTACGGAGCTGGTCGGTTTGTTCTGAAAGGCTGCTTATCTCGCCGTCTTGGTGAGTGATGATCCTTTTCAAGTTTCTGACCATATTCTGGAGTTGGTTCTTGTCGGCTTCCAGCGTTTGTACCCTTAGAAGGAGATCATTCACATAGGAGGCATCGTACGGGCTGCTATTGACGTTTTGCCAATTTGGCGTCGGTGTCATCGCCACAGTTTCCTGACGTCGGGCTTCATTCTCTTGTAGAACTTCGACTTCTCTTTGTGCCATATCTAGCTCTACAGCCATACGGTTGGCAGCTTCCTGGTTCTCGATGAAGGCCATGTTTAGCTGTAACTTGTAGTGCGCGACAGATGCCCTCATCTCCTTATTATCCTTGGCCATTTCTAATGCCATCGATCGGAGCTCGTTCAAGTCTGCAGCGAGTATCTGCTCTTCATTCACTGGCAGGGTCGAAGTGTCTGATGCACCAGAAATCTCATCGGCCCGATTGGTTGGAGGAGGGGACGAGAGAACGGAGGTCGCTTGCACAGGAGTGCGAGTTATTGGAGGTTCTGTCATTGGTATTTGAGTTGATGGCGGCGGAGTCATGGAGCTTGTAGGCGGTGGTGGAGGAGTTTGTTTTCCGCGATCTAGTCTTTCGGCTTGCGGTGTTTGAAGTGACGCAACAGGTCCAGATGACGAGGACTCAAGAAAGAACTTTGGCTCTTCTGTGGGAGTCTTTGGTTGGTCAACTGCCGGTGGAGGGACCAGGTGGGCAGAGTCTTGAGACCCGACAGCTTGCGTGACCGAATCCATGGTGGGCAATCAGTGAATGTGGCCTTGGCCGTGGAGATGCTTGCTTTCGTATGTTCGGTTACTCGAACCTCCTAACGAGGAGTCCAGCGGGAGATACCGGAGAGCCGTCAGAGCGCACACGCGGCGAGTCCTGTACCGAGAGAAGCGACCGCTGTCAAGAATCGTTTACGCTGAGGCGGTTTCGAGTCAATAGAGCAGTAGCTACACGCTTCACTGGCTGCGGTCAGGATCCAAAAGGTCCAAAAGGCCGGTCGCGAAACTAACGCGACAACAATGCAAGCGAGCCGCAAGTCTCGGAAGCCAAACTCGAGGGTGGAGACGTAGTGGAGAAGTAAGGCTTTGCTGGGGCGGGTACGGCGGTGAGGGAGTTCGCGAATGCAGAGCTGTGGGAGAGGGGCTGGAGTGGCTATCCCTTTCGGACTGGTCAACGGCTATTTGTCGCCAGGGTGACCACACTTCAGTGAGAACACCAACCAGTTATTGCGGACTCTGATTTCGTATCACCTTCCTTACCATCACCCTTCGTCCAAGATCTTGTGTCGACGTACTGTCGATCCCAATGCTGACCAGTCCACCGTACGATCACAGCTGTCTCTCCGAGATTCGGCAATCCGGCCTTGACTCCGAGGCAGCAATGAGTTAAGCTGTTGGATAGCCTCTCCTCTCGATGGCACATAACGTGCAGAGCTCTGTTATGATCCCACGTCATTCTTTATCAAAGTCTGCATCATGTTGATCTGAACAACGTGCGTTATCCTATACGGAGCATCTGCTTTCCAGCGGCTATTCTACGCCAAAGGGACGCAGTAGTCCATTCTCATGGAAAGGCGAACACAAACACGAGGCTTTTCAAAAGGTCAGAACCAGGAATTGCAAATTTTCCGTTATCATCTTCAATATCTTCTGTAGAAGCATCTCATCCTGGGGACTCTGAAGGAATGTAGATTAGGAAACGAAATTTCGAGACCATTACCCGACTTTGCAATCATGAGTCGCTCCCGCCGTATATTTATCGCTTGAACTTCATGGCTGTGTGAGATCTTGACCCCTCCAAGCAGTACTGCTGACTCCCATGACACTAGGAAAACTCTCCGCTTGAGGTCCGGGTGTCCATCAACGTCGACTTTGCTCGAAAATAAAACATGAATGTCTGGCATTTGACATTTCCTATGATAGTCCTCTCGCCGTCGCCCAAACTCTATTCAAGGTCAGACTATATTGAAGATGAAATCTTTATTTTATCATGGGATGGTCTCGAATCAGAGGAGCTGCGAGGTAAATCGACATGCTCCCGAGGCGAGGAATCGCACAGATACCAAATTTGAAAATCTGCGTCTTATTCGGTGGCTTGGTGGTGCTGAGGACTTGAGGCTAATTTGTCAGATGGCGACTGGTACGCTGCCCTAGGGGACTTTGAAGATTGGGGGGTGCACACTACTCGTAGTATCAGGCTTGATCCAGCTTATCTTGAGGCTCCTCGACAGTTTCTCCCCGCGGCTTCACTCCATTATCATCAATACTAGTTTTAAATTGTTACTGGGCATCCGGCGGCTCGCGTGAATAACCAAGAATTTTACAATTGGCGCTTATGCTGTAATGTAGAGCTATCAGGGCATATTCTCGATACACCAGAATATAAAGATCTTCTACAATTATTTCAAAGCTCATGGTTTTTGTACGAGTCTTCTGGGTTACCCTAAACAATGATTCGCGCTAGCCAACGGATGCGGCTTGATAGCGGATTGTTTAAGGATTGTTCCACCCAGTAGGTTGCTAGGTGCACACTAATAATTACCTACTGAGGCTCACTCGTAACAAGATCGTATGATCAGAGTTCCTTGCAGCGAGACAAAGCAAAGGACCTCAAGTCATTGCAGATTTACAATTAAGAGAACTCGATGAAGCCCTTCTGTGAGGATGTCCCGAGGAAAGTGCAACTGTTATTATCGCTTCCTGATAGGCAAGGTGCAGGGCGTCGAAGCTCGGAGGGGTTGATTGGCTCGGAAAGAGGTCGATCTTCATTCCCTTATCTGGAAAGGGTTAGCGCCCAGCTCAGTTCCCCCTGGCAGCTAATAAGATCGCAAAGCTGACTTCACTGGAATACATCTTAGCCTCTTTCTCAATACTGGGCAGTGGACTACTTGCTGCTGTCCGTATCATCTAAGACCGTCGATCTAGTGTACATGTTGCATGGCTTCAAAAGGAGATACTTTACATTAAGCCGAAAGAATACTAGGTAGCCGTTGCGATCTCCTTTCACGTAGGATGGGATTTTTGCCAATATGCTGCATCCTCTATCCCTTGCGCTGGTGTCGCGGGCTGTTGCGCACCGAGCACTTATCTATTGGTGATAGCACGTGATCTGAAGTCCGTGCGCGACAGCCCACCAGCGCAAGGGATACAATCGACCACTGTAGCAAGTACAGCCGGCTTCACGATCAAAGTTTGTTTTCGGTCCGCGGAGTTTAATAAATGACGTCTACGGAAATCATGTTCCAGGCTGTGTTGGGGAATGTTCATGGACCTTATTGGCTCTCGGATTTTGAGCAGTGTCAAAACCCGAAAGAGCTTTTCAGTTGGTGCAACAACAACGCATTAATAGCCTTCGAACTCCCAAAAAAAAGGAGCGAGAATCTAACCTTCTGAATTCCACTTGGCTCGACCTACGACCGAGATGGATCGAAAAGAGCAAAATTCCTCAAACTCCGAGAGAACACTCGATGCAGAAAACTCAGAAAAGCGAGATAAACAGAAGAGCGAGCGAGATCTGGAGGCTGCCAAATCCCTACAACGCGACCCCAAAACAGAGCAGAACGACCCGGATCTCGTCGCCTGGGATGGGCCGCAAGACGTCGAGAACCCTAAGAACTGGAGCAACAAAGAGAAATGGGTTTTAACCGTACTCGTCTCCATCTTCACTTTCGTCTCTCCCGTAGCATCATCTATGGTGGCGCCTGATTTGGGCACGCTGAGCAGGGAGCTTCACATGAAGAGCCAAATTGAAGTAGAAATGGCCCTGTCCATCTTTGTCCTGGGCTATGCTGTTGGGTCCGTATTTTTCGGTCCTGTCTCCGAGATCTTCGGTCGCTCCCGCGTCTTGCAAGCCAGCAATGTGTTCTTCCTGGCTTGGAACCTTGGCTGCGGATTCGCCCAGAATAGCGCCGAGATGTTCGTGTTCCGTTTCCTTTCTGGCATTGGTGGGAGCGCTCCGCTTGCCATTGGAGGAGGAACTATAGGGTAAGCAATATATGCTCAAATCACATCTGCGTGAAGATATTTTTGTTGACTGACGCATTCGGTACACTGTCTAGTGACGTCTGGCCTCCTGAGCGACGTGGTAAGGCGGTAGGTATCTACAGTCTCGCACCGCTCCTTGGACCAGTCCTCGGACCGATAGCTGGAGGGTGGTCTGCCGAGAAAACCACATGGCGTTGGATTTTTTGGTCGAGCAGTATTTTTGCGGGCGTCATCCAGGTCATCGGCCTGATCTGGCTACGGGAGACGCATGCACCCACCCTCTTACGAAGGAAGAGGGCACGCCTTGTGAAGAAGACTGGAAACGAAAGGCTACACACAACCGAACCGCCTAAGAGTCTTCTTAGCTTCATGGGTGGCGCTTTGGTGCGTCCGTCGCGCATGCTCGCTACGCAGCCGATAGTCCAGGTCATTGCGCTGTACATGGCATACCTCTTTGGGCTGACCTACCTCATCACAGTCACGTTTCCAGTCGTATGGAGCGAGGTGTACGGCGAGAGTCTTGGTATCGGTGGACTCAATTTCACCTCGCTTGGTCTCGGCACCGTGCTGGGTGTGCAAATAAACACGCTGTTTGTCGACCGCATCTATCGCCGGCTCAAGGCAAACAATAACGGCGTAGGCCTACCAGAATACCGCGTCCTCTCCATGATTATAGGGTCCGTCCTCAAAGCTATCGGCCTTTTCTGGTATGGCTGGAGCGTGGAGGCCCACGTCCACTGGATCATGCCCAATCTCGGCATCGCCATCTTTGGTATGGGCATTATTATGTGTCTGCAGGGCATGCGGGGCTACATCATCGACAGCTACACGCGCTTCGCCGCCAGTGCGCTTGCTGCCGTAGTTATCCTCCGTAGCTTGTGCGGCTTGGGCTTCCCGCTCTTCGCTCCATACCTGTATCAGCGCGTGGGTAACAGTGGGAATCCAGCATCTTGGCCTTCATCAGCATTGCCATTGGTATCCCGAGTTCGTTCGTATTTTGGTTTTATGAGGCCAAGCTCCGGGCTGTGTCGAAATTTGCAGCTGGCCAGAGCCTTGAACGTCACCTTGAATATGCATGGTGGAAGCGCACACTTCTTTGGAACCAAGAGGTGGTCCTGGTTGTTTACTCTACCTGCTTTTCGGCTGCCCCCTCGTGCGCTCTCCCAGAAGAGTGATCATTTTATCCCATCGTTCCTCATAAGTCATTAGCTTCTGACGCAGCTGCTGATTCTCTTGTTCCACCATCAGGCGCAATCTCCGCTCTTCTGCCAGCTCCTCTAATTGCTCCTCTGCGAGATTATCTACGCTACGCGCGTCTAATTCTCCATCTCCTCCGCCCTTACGTTTCTTGAACTGCGAACGAGGCTGTATGCCTCGACTCGTAGCGGCTGCATCACAAGAGCTCGATGCAGCTGTCGGTTTTGCCCATAATCTCTCCACTGTTGGTTCCTTATGCACTCTTTTAAGGTGTTGATCTCGATGATCTTTGCGGGACCAGCCTGAACCCTGTCGGGAACGATCGCAATCGTGATAGGGACAGCGCCATTTCTCAATTTGGCCGTGCTTGGAGTTTCGAGAAGGTTTGGTCTGGAGGCCATCCGAGGTAGTACTCCAAGCACCATCTGAAAGTGGTTCGCAGACAAAGGCTGATAGATCAGATGTTGCAAGGGCTTCAGAGCCTGCTGCTTCTAGCTGACGATCTTCTGCAGCTTTTCGGGTTGCGCCAGCGGCTTGATGTGGAGAGATACTAGTAGTTCCTGCGGTGCTACCTGGTAGAGTGATAGTGTCCGAAGGATTTACTGTTAATGAGGTTGGTACAAAATCTGTGGATATTGGTGTGCGAAATTTTGTAGCGGGTTCAGGTATAGATTGCTGCGCTTGCTGTTCGAGGTCTAGGAAGTCAAAATCGTCCGCAGGTAATCCAGGTACACCGTAGTTAGAACCGGAGAAAAAGGCTTCGATGTCTAGAAGATCATAAGTTCTTTTTTCGGTCAAGAACAGGGGAATAACTTACCCGAAAAATGAGCGCCGTAATTCTCACCCTCGAACAGGGCGGCTTCCCAGTTCTGATTGAATGGCTCATAAAACATCCAACAAACACCCCATAGTACTACTAGAGTAGGCCAAATTGTCCAAGGCATCGTTGTGCATGGAGGCCGGAGACGATTCGGGAACTCTGAGAAGTGTGAAAAGAGAAGAAGTGCGTACAGAACTTTCTCCCAGGGTATGATGGTCTTCAACAAGTCGTGCAAATTCCAAAGGTCCATCAAGTCTTTCATATACATGCATGATTTTTCGCCCCGATGGAGATGGTTTCGGACTCTAGAAAGCGAATTTTCAAGTCTTTGTCGCAAGTTGTTGAGCTCGGACCATTGGCGAACTCCCAATCCTGAAGAGAACAGTTTTTCGACTACCCGTTGTTAGCTTCTATCAAGAGTGGAACGATGGCGGACTTCTCAGCTCCAGGTGGTGAATACCTGTTACATATGGTGCTGGGGGAAAAGAGGGGCGGGGAGGGCTTATGAAGCTTATCCATGAAGCAACAGGTATAAATGATGTTCACGACTTACTTTCTCTGTACACGGAAATTCCTGCGAACGCTGCTTCCAACCCTTCGACTTCTTCGAGACGTTTGCTGTCGAAAGTTAATGCGCCCTTGAAATAAGATTTGCCGTGGAAATTTGATATGCTGAAGTAGACGTAATCTCTATTACTAACGTCAACTGGCAGCAAGAACTGTGACGCCATCTTAGGTTTGATGTTGATTCAGATCGTATGGTGATCTAAGACACTAAGAGGTAAGGAAAATAGGATGAAGATTGGGGTAAGATTGTAGGGAGGATTGGAGGACTATAGGTATAGGGTAGGCGGCCTTTATATAGCCATCTGTCAGTTTTATCCTGCATTTTGACCTTTCATATGTAGGTACCTATCTGGAGAACGAGGCTATCCCCTGCACTATCGCCCTAGGGCGACGGCGTGTGGGTCGCATAAGGCGACAGATACGGAGTAACCTTATTGCTGGTTGGCATCTATGTACTCCGTACCTAACTCGTAATTATACTACGGTAGAGTAGAGTACGGTAGAGTAGAGTAGAGTACGGTAGAGTAGAGTAGAGTACGATACCGCGCGCACTCCCTGGCCTCTTCTGATACGATAAAGTACTTCTCCCACTCAACATCAACATCACCGCTTTCGTTCACTCCGTGCTTTTCCGGCTCCTCGTCCTCTATCGCCCTGCATATACCCTCGCCTTTTACCGCCCTGCTCATGCCCTCACCTTTTACCGCCCTGCTCATAGTCTCGCCTCCTTCCAGAAATATCGATCCTCACCGGGTTTTCTGCCTCCGTTAATTCGTGGGTCTTCATTCTTTTCGTCGCCCTCAAGCTCTACCTTACAGCATCTCGAACTGTGGCCTGAAGTTCTGTTCTTCCGATTAGACGACATTTAGCGACAAGAAATGTTTAGTGGACTAGATTTAGAATATCACAAAGATTTACAATGAGGTATTCAGCTAAATCTTGATCCCAGTCCCCGCAATACTTGGTGTTCAGTACTGTAGTTGGCAAGAGTATTTGTCCACAGTCGAGCTCCCCGGTCACTATCGTTGCGAAAGGTCGGGAAAACAACATCTTAGCATTGATTGATACGCAAAAGCCAAACAACGGTCTCATGGATTTATGTAGAAAGCTTCCAATGGCGCTTTAAGATATATGCTCGAATTATTGAAAAACATCTAGGACGTCGCGAAGGATGTAGGTTTTGCTTAAAGTCCGGCGTGCTGCGCCGTATAGATGAGACAAAAAGGAAGCATAAGGATCCATGGCCATTACATCATCGGCAAAGTCTTCTACCAATGACATCGTAAGGATCTCGCTTCATCTCTGCAAGTCGTACCGTGCTGCTGGGTCGCATGTCTGGAGGCACGCATCACACGTAGGCCAGAAGCGCTTAGGTGGGTAGGTAAGCTGCGGCAAAAGACTAAATGGTGCAATTACAGGGTTGCTGCTAAGCTATCTAGGTTTTTATGAGTGTATGGGACAGGCTTTTGAATCTACAATGATTCATGTCGTTTCAAAGAATCATATCAGCCGCTCGCTCCGCGATGCCATACACAGGCGCCTGCATGTGCGCGCAGATCGGGACTGCAACGATGCTCGCATCTACCACCCGCAGCCCATTCACTCCCTTCACCCGGCACTCGGAATCCACGACTCGTCCCATACTAGCACTTCCAGCAGGGCGGTGGACGCAATTAGTATACGAACGTATACGATTGTCGATCTCAGCGTCCGTAGATGTGGGTGTGAGTTGAGAAAACCCTTCCGGTGGTGCTTCTCCAACGAAATGCTCTTTTGCGGTTGGAGATTCCATCATTCGTAGAATAAGACGGATCCCGGAGCGCATTATGGTGCGGTCGCGCTCTGTCGACAGATACTGCGGATCAATAACAGGGGGATCTTCGGCGTTTTTCGATTGGAGAGTTACCGTACCGCGCGAGGTTGGAGAAAGGCACACGACTCCGAATGTAATGTAGCTTCCATCAGGGACTCCGAATTTTGATCCCTGGTCAAGCTGGTTAGTGATGATTGTAAGTGAAAGAGCCAGTAGGCGGCCAATCCCACCGCGTATAAGCAAGTTATCTCGAATTCCACAGGTCTCCTCTCCTCAGGCGAAGAACCGTCTATCTCGACCACCTTTTCCAGGTCCGTTGCAGCAACTGCAGCTGTGATGAACCAGTCCATCGGGTTGCCGGTAAAATGGTTAGGTTTACTCATGAACTCTGGCGAACCCACCGCGAGCCCTCTTTCGGGATGGCGGAGTTTGAACGTTAGGGGAACGGTCGGATGGTCATGCAGGTTCATTCCCACAGGCAAATCTACTTGCTGATCGATATTATGTTTTGCGAGTTCAGAGGCGGGTCCGATACCAGAAAGCATCAGCAACTGCGGCGTCCTTAACGCACCGCAGCAGACTATGACTTCTTGCTTGGCATGTAGTGTCTGTCCTCTGGTCAGCTTTACAGCGGTGGCTTTTCTTGTGGCTGTGTTGTCAGTAGCGATGATTATTTTATCAACAGGGCTATTAGTCAAGACCGAGACGCCTTGTAAAGGATAGCAGATTCCAGCGTGCTGGCGCTCCCCTTGGTACCAGCTTTCGATCAAGCGCGATACTCCAACGGGATCGCCAGTATTCATATCAGAACTCATTAAGAAGCCAGCGTCCTCGTAAATGTCCTTGATGATATCTTGTAGCGGGTAGTTTCGTCCTCCCGAAGATGTATGAATAGGGCCCTGGTAACCGTGCTGGCTGTCATCTGACGGGCCATGGTGGTGCTCGGAGCGTTTGAAATAAGGTAGCAACTCTTGGTATGACCACTTCTCGTCGCCTACCAGTCTGGCCCAGGTGTCGTAGTCTTCTGCATGCCCGCGGGTCCAGGCTCCATAATTGGTCGCAGAACTCCCACCAAGCAGCCGACCACCATAGATGTCGACTTGACGACTGTCAAGATGAGCTTGCGGTGTGGTCTTGTATTTGGCCAAAAGCGCTGTGTCGCCAAGAGAGCGAGCGGCAGCAGGTTTCAGGACCTTTTCGTTATGAGATTCGTCAGGCCCAGCTTCAAGAAGGGCGATTGACAGCTCGGGCCGAGCTTGACGCAGCCTCGAAGCTACGACGCAACCAGCAAGGCCCCCACCCACGATGAGATAATCAAAAGTCTTTTCTTCGATGGCCATGCTCCACAGTGCAAGGCAAGTACATCGCAATACTGTCAATCGGTTTCAAAGACCTCAAATGAGTCAATGCTCGAGCTCTAGGCACGTATTTCGACCAGTTTTGCCAAGCTTTTTAGAATCACTCTGCGGCTGTACGGAGCAGCCAACAGGGCATCGTTAAGGGTTAAAGGCATCACGTCACACGTCCCACTCACGCACGGCAAAGATGCAACACCAAAGACAGAAAGTGGCACGAACGCACCTCTAGGCACTGTGGAGGACTCAGTATTTTATTGTTGGAGAGTCTTGCCACAAAGTACGACGCGAGACCGCCTCCTTTTCCATGGCATCACGCTTCTTGCAGCTTCGCGACCGAGCAAGCAGGCTGTGAGTCAGTAATGGCCACCACGGAAATCACGGCAGGCAATGCTCGAGGCAGACCAATTCCCCATTTCTGCCCAGCACTATCACATTGAGCAGGGCTGGCTGGTTAGCAGAAATGCCGCTCAACGGCCGGCTGGATTAAACGACCGCACGGCATCTGTAGCTTAGCGGCACAGTCAGAGTCAGTCAGTATGCGCATTTGATTATTACTGCAAGTAAATATTATACGTCACTTTGCACGGTCAAGCTTCAGCTGCAAGAGCTGCAGGAAGTGCTTTTTACGATCATTTATCCGACTTACGGCAGAAAGGCTTCGGGTCAGATTTGAGGTAGCAAAGCGGAATGCCTATAATGTATATTGTGACTCCATACATAGTGAAAACTTGACAAAGGACAGACACGTAAGAATTAAAAGCCGACCTGTCGAATCAATCATCCTTGATCATGTACAACCTACCTTGATCTGCCTCAACCTCGCCATCAGCTCCCTACGGTGCTTTACCCAGGGTGCTCCATGAATAGTAGACCAAGTCGCACAATGCGCAATCGCCAATGGACGGTAAGCACTAAGTCGTCTTCGCTCTTCCATGGTAGCACTGTAAACGCCAGCAAGCGCTAAAGGCTCCCGCTCCAATTCGAGATTAACGGTGAGATAGGCAAGGTCCCACATCGGGTCGCCGAGATCGGTGTCCTCGAAGTCGATAGCCATGTGCCGATGATTGCCATCGTGTTCAACAATAATGTTATGACTGTGAAAATCGTTATGGCAGGGAACAAGTAGGTCAAGGTGAGAGTGGATCTGACCAATTTCTCTCCTTACGTCGTCCAATACCGTTTTCACGAGCTATATGTCTTCGAGCGGCATCGCAGTCGTGCCTTTTGCGGATTCCAAGTACTCTTCCACGACTGTGACAGGATTGTAGATGCACATCCAGTGCTGTGATGAAGCCATATGGATCTTGCAGAGAAGATCGAGGATTTGAGGCAGCGACTGCGAAGCCATATCTGCACTCAAGGTATTGCCTTTGAGGCACTCCATGGCAAATGCACCGCTCTTATCATCTGTTGCGTAGACTTTGGGCCCGACAGCATGCGCAGCTGCCCAAGCAGTCCTGATAGCCTCTGCTCTGCATATAGAAGCAGCACTGGTGGAATGCTGTCTTGGTATCTTAACGATGAAGCTGCGCAGGAGAAAGTCGGTTCTGATGCAGTCGTGAGCCGATCACCCGCTTTGATAGCAGGTCGCAGTGGCACACGAAGGATCAACTGCTATGAGTGCTGCGCAAAGATTCAGAGCATGCGTGAAATTTTTAGCGTTCGGTATTGAAGAGGCAGGCCACTCGAAAGGCTCGTTACTGTCACGCTCCAATCGCTCCATACCGAAATGCTACGGCAGCTACATCAGGGCGAAAAATTCTGTTATTCTAGATAGCTACGGCTGACTAGATTTAATGACCTCGGGAATTAAGGAGATGAAGTCTTTGAGGTGGTCTATACCAATTTGGGCAGGGGCCTACACCACCAAGAGGGAGCTAATAGGACTTAGAAATATTACTTAATAAAAAGGGATAAAAGATGAGTTTTTAGATTCAACGCACCCCTCTAGAAAGGCAATTGTGAGGCCTTTTGAACATATACACATCACGTGAATTAATATAATTATTTGTTTTATATCAAATTCGGCTTTTAATATTTGTTGCGATGTAGCAGGCAACGCACGATGCAGCAGCAGATGAAGCAGTGAAGCGTGAATGAGTGATGATGAAGCTATCTGAGAAGCTAGAGGCTAGAAGCTAAGTGAGACCCGCGTCGGTGGTGGGTGCGCTATTGCCTCCGACCGCCGACATCCTCATGCGGAGCTCTACGTCCGACTATTAGAAGTTGTCCGAATTCGACAAGGACCACCACACCCCAAAACCTCTCATCTCAGCCAATTTATTATTTTACTATTTGCTCATTTTGCCATTCGTTCTGCGAACTTCGAGCAGCCTTTTACAGTAGCTATTGTAAAACCAAAAATAAGTAAGATGAGAGGCGTTGGAGGTGCAGAAGCGTGAGGACCTTGTTATTAGAGTATTTGTTGTTGGTCCGTGTGTCAATTTCGGACCTCATCTAGTCGGACGTAGAGCGGAGTCCCATCTGGGCTGCAGCCTCAACAATATTTAACTTGTCACTTAACACCAGGGTTCAGAAACATACTTGGTTAGGAAGGGATAGACTATTCCATGAACAGAACATTCCGGATAGGATTAGATAGCATGATTATCTGTATAATATCCATATCCGGTTTATTAGGCTTAATGTTGAAAGCTGCACGCCTTGCTCATCCCACTCACTCTACGATAACTAAAGCCCTCACGGCTTCCCGTACTCTCATCATTCTCCAAGACTGACTCAGAATAGCTGCTGTCCCTAACAGGATTTACCTTCCTTCCTCGACTTCAATCCTCAACAAGGGTGGATTTCGTAGGGAGTACCACTTGGATATGCATCTCTGCTTAAGCTAATCTGGGCGCGGGTGCTGAGATAGGTGAGTCAAAGTTTTCTAAGGATATATGATGAACATGTGAACGCGGTAATTCGATGACCCTTTAAAGCAAATGTCCGGAAGTTTGTTGTCTCTACAAACGTCGCACTTGCGTGTAAACTGTGGAGTACAAGCTCAACTTCGCAGAGCATTAGTCGAACTCAAGTTTGTATCTGTGGACTACAAGCTAAGCTTCTTATATGAAGTTCTTCTTATCAATCGCATGGGTATCCTCTAAACACATCATCTCCAATTCCCAAAGCCAAAATCATAGATTGAAAGCCATCGCAATCGATTATTCAGAATTGATCATGAAAATCGTGCGAAAAAATTTTCGACACGCCTTTGTGAGAAAATTGGTGATCGCTTGAGTGCTTTTGTCCCAAGATTGCCTTAGAATATCCACAAAGTCTGAAGCTGAACTTCTTTCCACAGGGGTCGTCGCGCGGGCCGTGGTTAGTGCTCTGCGCTTGACTACGTCGACTCGGGTACGCTGACATGAAACATATGAACCAGATTCCCATCTGTTATACCTATCCTATCCTGTCTTATTATAGCCCCTGCTAAAATATAATTCTGTAAATAATCCAAGCAGCCACTATTCTCAGCATCCAATACTTTCCCCTTTCAACTTGTTATCTTTAACAGCAGTTGCAGCAGTCATCATCAGGAGGAGGACGACTAGGTCCACCATATCCCCCAGGCCTATATGCCATCTGGTTGCTCTGAGGTTGCGGTTGTATGCGCTGCATGGGCATATGAGCTTGAGGGGGGCGAGCTGGACCTCCGCGACCACCACGAGCTCCACTTCCCCAGTGGTAACTGTACTGATAATGGTAACCAGCATTCTGCTGTGCTCTGTGCCCGCTTCTGAAGTTGTAGGACATCGTGGGTCTTAAATGCGCCTATCGTTTTATTAGGGTTGAGCATAAGCTTACATGGGAGGTAAATTATGCTACTCACTAATGATCCTCCACGAGGTTGCTGCTGTCTGCCTCCCTCGGTATTTTTGTTCTTTGACGGGGCTCTGGAAGCTCGTCTACTATTGTCTCGTTAGTATCACGGTCTTATTGAATCGTTCAAGGATGGTGCATACTTTTCTGATCCAGCCCCAGCCCTGGAATTGCACGCTCCAGTTCTGAAGAGACTGAGTTGTGCTATATATCCTTCTCAGGGTGACAGCGTATTTAATAAAGTTTCATGCAACGGAGTGACACAGCCTCGGCTACCAACAATCCGGCGGATCTAGAACAGGTCTGACGCCAACTACGCATCAAATTAGTGCTATTGGACGATTCTGGAGTGCTTCCCGAGTTGATAGGATCAGTCTTGCAGGAAATCAGCGCAAAAGGAAATCATGTCAGCGATCAACTCACCCAAAATCTCGTTCTCCCCTGAAAATCCAATGAAACGTACAAAAAGATGTAAGGTGTGCTGCATGATAATGCAGCCCCGCCCCGTTGCCTTGACCAAACGCGTCGGGGAGCGGCTGGGGTTGGGCATCTCTGAATCTCCTGACGACCCATCCCTCATGCCAATCTCAATCTCGTATCATTTCGCGGCTCATAACGAACTGCAGCTTCCACTCGATACTTACTCCCCGAAAACGAGTGCTGTGGAGCGAGGTACAATAACTGTGTCTGGAAGATGTACCCCTTCTGGATAGACTATTAAGCTGGATCACTGAGTATATAAATCTCAGACCCGCCTACAGCTAGGTATCGACATTGATAATCCCGACGCTAATGGGAATGGCTGGGCTCTCCTTAAATTAGAATTAACGGGGGTACCATGGTATTTTACAGACGAGCTTTACTGCCGTGTCACTCTTAATAGATTCAAAGGTAATCCAAAGTATGGGACCATGCGGTTATGGGCTTACAAAGCTTCTACCGGCAACCCTGTATTGGTAACCCTACACCTTAGGTGCTGGCAGAGCAGACACTGCGGCCATTTATCAAATACTGAATGGCTAATGTACACTGATCGGTTTACCAATGTAGGGCAGATTCTACATGCTGTAACCACTCTAGAGAAGATTTGCCTCCTAAAAAGGTGATTCCGCCACTTGGCGAGGTTGAGTGCTCGACTCTTTTCGGTAGAATATGGACACGTTTTCTGAAGCTGCAGGTTGGCTTGCTTTATGGCATGGCTATCCCTGCTGTCCAGCGCCGAATACAGACCGCGAGTGGAACCAGGAACTTTGTGAATCAAACATGCCTTCAATGTGCTTTACCTCTCTGCCTTTAAACAATTCAAGCTTATGAAACACCTGACCCGTGGATTCCAATGGTTCTCGTGCATGCAGAACAAATGGGTCCGTAGTCCAGATGACTCTCGAATAATTAGAACCAGTGCACGTAAGTATAACCAACTATGGAATAAATTATCTATATTTAAATTAGTCTGGGTTGGATTAAATTAAGTAAATAATTATGAAATTATTGGAAGTTTTTTAGCATTTTTCTCGACTAGATTTGCTTTGACATGATTACCGATACACTGCATTCCACGTGATGGGCTCTAAGCGTCTATTGCTCGTGCCCGCTGTTCTTGCTGACGCCAAGCTGTCGAATCCCTTATCTCCCCAGTGCATTTTCTCGCCTGGTCCAACCCAACAATCTACCAGATCGACCAACGTCTGCAGATGCCCGTATGCTGCAGGCTGGGGTCCTCTAGGTTTCTGCACGGCTACGCATGTTACTACCACCGCTAGTAGAGCCAAAGGGATAGCAAGATATAGTAGACCTTCCCAACTCATATACATCGTGCCCTTAGTCTCGAACACGGCTACGCCAAAAAGCCAGTGCGTGACAGGGTTCAGAATAAAAAGAAAGAGGGTCTGCCACGTGCCAAAGAAGCCCACGATGTTACCAATGGGGGTTTGCATGTACGTCAAACCAGAAACGGTCGAAGCTTTACGCCAGATCTGCTCGTCGACGTAGACATGCATAACCAACTCAGCAGCATGTAGCGACAGCGTGAAAGGTATTTGTAATGCGAGAGTAATGAACAAAGCGGAGATAGAGCCTGCAACGATCTTTCCATCACTTACAGTGTCTCCGCCCCAGGCATGATAGAATGGTACAACGGGCGAGTTTTGACTTGCCGAACCAGCGAACGAACCGAAGAACTGGATGTTGATCGTCTCGGAGTGGATGTGACCATACCGAGAGATGATGACGATTATAATCGCCCATATGAATGTAATGCCAAAAATCAACCAAAGAGCTGCGATGCTCCAACGTAGATGGGGGACTGCCCGAAGGGCATTCGCCTGTTTTCGAGCAGGCTGTTGGGGCGTCGAAGGATCGTGGCGTCTATCAACTGGGACCAAACTTCGTCCGGGATGATGATCCAGTCCTTCGTGAATGCACGTCAAAGCCGTGTTTAGGGGATTGGAGCTCCAGGTCGGAATCAGTCGAGAAGAGCCACGCAGAGCTACCGTAGCAATAAGCGCTTGACCTGCGATACCAACAGCCAGGGCAAGGAAAGCTACACCATTGACTACAAAGCCGTTGTAATCATTGTTGGCGGTGCGGGGTTGGAGGAAGAGTTGCGAAGACGCAGCAAATAAAAGCATGAGGAAAAATGCCATAGCAATATTCGTAAAATAATGAGTTGACCAGCCAGTTTTTGTGCCAGTAAGCATCCGAGGATTAGAGTTGAAGTCCAGACGTCCTTCCCGCCAAAGCGCCCAGCGTACAGAGGCAGTGTGGATACATCCCAAGCAGTCCGTCACGAGCATGATGCATATATTGACGGCAAGCTTCACCAATGCTTGACCCACAACGCCGATAGAGACCGAAGGTTGTCCGGAATGACTGCCTGTGCCTGGGAGGGGATCCGTTCCTGTAGGTAGGTTTTGTGCTGCGGTGAACGCCCATATTCCGAGCGCTACACAGGTAGCTGTAGCAGCCCAACATACGCCGATCCCAAAAATGCAGTAATTGCGAGTACGTAAGGCTCGATCAAAGGGTGGCAGCTTCGCTGAGGTCGTCTTTTCGAGCTCGTAGACATTGGACCTGTCCACGCCAACCGTGCTGTAGTCCCATCGAGGGCTCATTGTGATGTGGGCAAAGAGTGATCTTGTCCCTGCGCAAGCGCGAAATTTCGCAAATCCTATAACATATCGCCTTTGCAAAAGTCACGGGATAGCACCGATACAAATATGAGAGACAGGCCGAGTTCCCAGAACGCTAGTTGTCGGGGTTGACCGTCGCTTGTGTCTCCAAAGTCGAGAGCAACAGCCCAGGAGGGCAAGGTCTTGAGGACGTCCACAATATGGAGTGTTGATAGATCTGAAAAGTTGGATAAGGAAGGAGATCAAAGTCTAGCTGTACCGCAAGAACACTTGAGAGTCGTCATTCACTCTACGGAGGGGCATAAGAATAATGGAAAGAGGCTGCGAGGAATGAAAGTGCGATCTACGCACAGCCGCGATTACGTTGTCCGCGGTCTCACGTTGGAAGGGTGACCCCAGTTGATCAAGGAAGCGAACATCGTTCCTTAACTTCCTCCCCCGTTTGCCTCGCCAGCAAGGCCAAGCGCTGGTCTTACTCGAAACAAGGCTCAGTGCGCTATGGTCCAGTCAAGACTTGATGGTTTCCAAGCGTTGCGGCGAATCCGCGCCCCTGAATATGACACTGATGAGGTCATTGCTGGCTCGTGCACAGCTTCCTTGTTGATAGGTACAGCCTAGAAATAGAACGAGGGCCACTGCTGCCGCGTGATAACGCGTCTGATGGGATCAACTACTTCACAAACCTATTATATATACTATCCACGGTGCGGCCTTTGAACTCAATGCGGGTGTGACGCTATAGAAGAAGGTCTTTCGTATCCCAGAGTAAATCAGGGGATGTAGCGACGATGCGATTGCAACTTTCATGCGCCCGAGATTGGAAGTGTTCCCGAGCAGCCACAGCATAAGACTTATACATATGGGGATTCTCGATGCTTTGAAAATTCCATAGTTGCTTGAATTCAAAACTTAATTTTTTTTTTTCTCGACGGAGTGCGTTCCTTTATGCAGGGACAGCCGTTAAATGTAAAAGAAATACCATTAGTGTCAACTGAATGTTTAGCTGCATTTGTGTATCTTTGCGACACCTAACGTGACCTATGGAGGTGGAGCATGACCCAGCAATGAAGAAGCAGACTTAATCAATTTAATGCCTCAAAACTGCAGACCGTACAAATGAGCTATTTGTATATTGCGAAACTAGGAGACTTTAATACTGTATGCGCTATACGCGCTAGCTCCTTTGTGGTCGGGAATGACAACGTTCTCGTTCTCGCTCTTGTTCTGCTGCTTCTTTTGCGCTTTGATCATGTTCGTGTCCAGGTACGCCGCCTCGGAGATACGCTGCCATCCCGTGTCGGCTTCAAAGTCTTGGCGAACGGACGTAATCAGCTTTACGAGTCCTTCTTCGACAATCTTCTTAGCGAGCTGGGGCGTCAACAGATCGGACTCATAAGCAGTGGCCATCTCAGCGAAACAAGTGAACGTGGTAGGATCTGACTGGTCCTTCAGCGTTACAGTGATGGCTGCCTTCCCGTCTTGAGACTGCAGTTGGGAGTACGGGAGCGAGACATGCTGGATAAATGCCAGGATACCATTGCCTTCGAGCTCACGGGGAGCACAATACGCCTTAGCAATCTTCTTCCGTATCGTTTCCGGATCATCCACTAGATCGATCTTAGATTTGGGATCCGAACTGCTCATCTTGCCGCCAGCTAAACCAGGCACCATGGGATTCATGAAATGCGCTCGCACCTTGAAGCCAACCTTATTCATTGTGTCATTTGCTAGAGCAAACTCTTTCGCTGGTCGATCCCGCCGAACTCAGCATCGACATCCAGGTATTCCTCGTCCAATGGCTGCATCATAGGGTAGATACCGTCAGCCATGACCGGTTCACCTGTACTTTTGACAATCTCGCTACTGGCCTTGACAGCATCGTGGACAGATACGCGCTTGCTGAGTCGCAGCAAGTCACGGGAGAACTTTGGCGTAAGCTGGTAAGAGCTTCCCCGGACAAACTCAAGATTGTCTAGCTTAACTCCAACAGCTCGCAGTAAGGCTCCAATAACTCGCTCATAGTACTGCGCTCTGCTCTCCAGGACACCTTCGGGAGCCTTGTCCGCATCTAGAAAACCATGAAGATCAGCCAGTAGGACCTTGACCTTGCATCCAGTCTGGAGGAACTGGGCAATCTTGATGGCTGGTACGAAGTACGCTGCATGCGGTCGCCCAGTGGTTGCCGTACCCCAGTAGAGCTTGAGCGGGCGGACCGGTAAAATCTCTCGAATCAAATCACCACGAATAACCTCTTGAAGATTGGATGTAATGAGCTCATACTTCTGGTCGACCGTGAGCGATTGATGAGAAGGTAGCGCAGACATGATGAATATGTTGTTTAATTGGTGTAGGGTGAGTGCAAAAGCAAGTCAGACGCAGACTGAAATCTGATGTCCGTTTGATAGTGGCTTATTGTGCGGAACGCTTGTTTGCTGCGGACGCAAGTCATCCAATCTGTTAAACACCGGGCCGCACTTTTCGTTAGACATCCGCCTCTTAACCACCAGCATCCCCCTATGCTTAACAGAAAGGACAGCTGGAATTCCGAAGAGAAACGTCGTCGGCTCTCATGCTATGAAGGAGCTGAATCTAGAACGGGAGAAATCTATTGGCCGTTTTGCGATGCGGCGCACGCTATGTTTGCAATTTTCTGCAGTTGTGAAGTATGTAAACTCCGAGAATCGTAGCAGATTCCATCGTGTGAAGTAGCTTTTCGTTCTTTCATCCCATTTTGAGAACGTTGTCAATAAAAGCTAGTAGACTTCGCAAAGAGATATGGGAGAACCCGGGTATTCACGTTCCTTCACATTGAAACTCATCTTCTTCATTAAATTGTCGTCATAGCCAACATTGACATTGCGTACCCTCGATCTTTGGAGACAAAGTAAATCACAACAGTGGAGCTTGCCTTTATGGCTGCGCCTGCTGAGGATCAACCCAAGGAACTGGTCTACAAAGTATGGGATTTGGCTATCTACGAATTTTGGGTTCTGGTTATCGTTAGTACGTGGGCCTGGGGATGTAGCACTGCTCAGTATCTTATTTCGCTGTTCCGGGCTAACGTGGGCAATGATCATCTCGACATCGGTACTGGCACCGGATACTACCTGCGCAATGCCGGAATACCCACCTCTACGCAGCTAACTCTCGTTGCAAATGAGCGACCGGCGTTGGAGATGGGCATGAATAGGTCAAAGCGACCAGATGCGAAGGGCATTGTTGCTAAAATCTTGGAACCGCTCGACATTAAGGAAAAGTTTGACTCAGTCTCCATGTATTACCTACTGCACTGCGTTCCAGCTACGGTGGGAGAAAAGTGTCATATCTTCTCGCACATCAAGTATAACATGACGGAAAATGGTGTCATACACGGAGCAAATGTGCTGGGCAAGGGTGTCCGGAAGGATAACCGCTTCGGTGCTCACATCCGGCGTGGCGTTCTGAGAGCCGGCATCTTTCATGACAGGGACGATAATGCCTATGATTTTGAGCATGCGCTTAGGCAAAACTTCCAAAACGTCGAGATCTGGGTTGTAGGATCTGTCTTCATGTTCAAGGCTCAGAAACCCAAGTACAATGACTGAGCTGTTGGGTTATGCATAATTTTGACTAGCTCACTGTCAAACCGAAGTGGACGGCTTCTATTGAGCGGAATTGATGTAGCGCATCCACCTTGGCGAACTGTTGAAGTTTCCTGTGCAACTTTGGGAAGAGTCGTCCGCATGTGTTCTAAGCGTTCTGGTATGAAGCAGTTCAGTACTTGGCCTGATCCTGCTCATGCGCCGTGGTTTTATCCTTGATGGGCTGGAACAGCCAGGCTTTGTCAATCTTGCGGTTGACGTACAAGAGCTCCATGGGATCCATATTCCTCGTATTAACGCCGAAGTCAGCTGCACCACCGTCTGGCTTCTTTTCTTCAAATGGCCACCAATAGCATCTACGTTCAGGCAAAGAATTTCAGCCAACCCATTGAGATCCACAAACGATGAGCCGATCGAGACTTACACGCATCCGCAATTCTCACAGAAATTGAATGAGTTCTCTTTATCTCCCCAAGTGTACTGAGAGAGCTTGGCGCCTGCTTTCATGTCAAATTTGATTTCATCCACTTTGTAGTATGCCCAAGCGGCTGCGTAGCGCCGACAGATTGTACATTGACATTCGTTGATTTCCTCTGGTTGATGAGGCACGATCACGGTGATGGCCCCACAATGGCAGGTGGATTTGAGGGATTTGCCCGCCATCTTAACCGAAAGGTCAGACCAGAGCAGAGTGGGACAAAAAGGTCTGAGTTGGGCGCAGGGACTTGGGTTCTAGTGATTCTTTCAAGAGAAGGATATTTAATTGTTGAGACGGGAAACGGGAAGGATGGTGCGCGATAACGGCCAACTAACAGTTGGCCAATTGGGCTTCCGCCGCTACAGTAGCGTATTATCCCATCCCTAGATCACGTAAGTGACAAAGACATGGAGTACAGGTGGAGGGACTGTGTAGGTTGGCAGGTACGACAGGTCAGATAACTCGGAGAACTGCCCAGAACACGGTCAGCCTATGTACAGATCAGGGCGAAATAGCACTTACACTTCATTTCTTGCGCCATAGTTCTTGCACACAGCAAGATCTCAAGCTCATGGATATCTTTCCTGTGTTCCTCTGGGGAGCCGGCCACATCAAGTTGCAGCGAAGCTAAACCGGTACGACTAGCGGAGCCGAGATTAGACCGGTGGCTTGTTTTCTCCTTCACAGTCTGGTACGTCTCTATTAACTCATCGCTCCCGTTTGGATAATCGATGATAATTAGCACTCGAGGTACTGTACCTCAGGAACAAGACTGCAGAAAAGATTCCTCCGTCAGGGTTTTCGAGGATGCACGTCAAGACGTTGCGTGGCGTGCGTGGGACGAGCCCGTCGATCCTTCAGGGCAATTTCCTGCCGTGCCTTCGGCGCCATCAGATCGCATTTTACGCTCTGATGAGTCGCGTAAAGACCTTACCGTGCATGTCTCAGCCTCGTCGCTTCAGCTCGACCTGAAAAGGATTTATCCAGCCCGACTGCGCGCCTCAGCCAGATTTGGGGCCGGCGCCAGCCGGGCAGGTGCTTGTGTACTGTGAAAAGCTAACGCCGAAGACAATCAATAAAGAACCCTTGGTACTCGGTCGATATGCAACCTATCATGACAACGGCGTTGTTGGAGATTCTGCCTTTCGTAGTTCCTCCGAACCAGTTGACCCCCTGTCAAGCATATCCGCTTGATCATTTCCAATGATCTGACAATCGTGCGTGGCACTGTGCCATCTGAAGCAGCCTGGTATCTTACTACTTTACAATGCATTTCTCAGACATTCCTGACTCCGATACTCCTGAGGACCTTGCCACAAGCAAACACTGAGATCACTGTCAGCTCTACTGTATTTCTTTCCTGGAATCGTGCAATTTGTAATTATGGCGTCTGATGTTGGAGAACCTGCAAAAGTCTACAATGGTAAGTCTCTTCCACATTCTTAAAACCGCCATCCAGCATGACCGTCTTAATTTCCGCCTTGCTATAAACACTGTTAGAATTGATTGCCCTAATTGACCTGCACTAAGCTGATTAGTCTCTGTTCTCTATAGACCCCATCTATGTCGGCATCATTGGGGGCACTGGCCTCCAATCTCTCTCCTCATTTGTCCCCGTCGCCACCCTGAATCCTACTACCCCTTGGGGCAATCCGTCTTCTCCAATCTCTGTCCTTCACTACCATTCCCCAGTTACTAGTACTACTATCCCTGTTGCTTTTCTTTCTCGTCATGGTCTCCACCATGAACTGGCTCCACATGAAGTGCCCTCTCGTGCTAATATTGCCGCCCTCCGCACCCTTGGGGTCCGCACGATTGTTGCATTCTCAGCTGTAGGCAGCTTACAGGAAGACTTAAAGCCAAGAGACTTTCTAATCCCAGATCAAATCATCGACCGCACGAAGGGAGTTCGGCCATTTACCTTCTTCGAGGCCGGGATGGTGGGGCATGTGGGGTTCGGGGATCCATTTGATGAGGCCCTCGGAAAAATTGTAAGTAAGTGTGGGCATAGCCTCATTGGGGATGAGGTTAAACTGCATAACGGCGGAACGCTTGTGTGCATGGGTATGAATCACTTCTCCTATTAATTCTCCTTTCTCGATAATTGTCAGTCAAGAGACCTAAAAATGTACCTGTGTTGGGTCTCTCATTGGTATTGCTATCGTTATGGCTATGGCGGGCGTATCTATTTCCTGCTGACACACTCTCGTGCAATAACTACAGAAGGACCCCAATTTTCTACACGCGCTGAATCGAATCTCTACCGTAGTTGGGGCGGTACCGCGATAAACATGTCTGTTATCCCGGAGGCTAAACTCGCTCGAGAAGCCGAAATCGCATATCAGATGATCTGTATGTCTACAGACTATGACTGCTGGCACACATCCGAAGCCGTGACCGTGGAGATGGTGATGGGTAACATGAAAGCGAACGCGGACAATGCAAGGAGACTCGTAGGCGCGGTACTAGATGAGCTAAGTAAGGAAGAGCATCAAGAGCTCGTACGAGCCAAGCACTTGGAGGGGCAAGCAAAATTTGCCGGCACAGTGACAGGGAAAGAGGGGAGGAGCAAAGAGGCATTGGAGAGACTGCATTGGTTGTTTCCCGGCTATTTCACGTAGCCAAATCGAAAAGGAGACCCAAAAAGCGATACGTTAAACCGGACCAGCTTCAACGCACTATCAATTTTACATAGAATGATTAGATTTCTCTCATGCTTTCCGGTCACTATGAGCCGGCATCGATATCTTCCTTATAGTGAACTGTGATGGCATGACTATATGCAGACGGAGCTGGACTAGTCCTGTGGCGTTCCTCATTGGAACATTATCATGGAGAGCTCTTAAATCTTCAATCAAATAGTGATTTCTTCCCTTTTCGAAGACGTCACTGAGCAAATATTCTCTCTGGCCTTCCTACGGTATGTTCATTTTGTGTGGTATGTAAATTGAAATATAAATCAATATTAGTTTTCGACTCTCCGTTATCTACATAGATCAAGCAAGTCCGCCTCGCTCATGATTAATGTTCTATGACAAGCGTTGCGTGCCTGAAAGGTAGACTGCATCAAGTCTAAAGGCATTAGAGAAGACGGCAACACATTTGAAGTTCGTATTAACTTCCCACCATATGCCCTGAAGAATTTCTTCGATCCTTGCTAACCTCCACTGAGAGATCCTCTGCAGTCGACCAATCCTCGCGCCGCAGCCATAATAATTTGCGGAGTACCGTAGCTTAGTACTCAAGCTCTGACCCTACTGCTTTCTCAAAGCGTGACTCGAATTCCAAAAGCCGTTGCCTTGTTCAACGAGACAAACTCGCAGGCAGCAATCTCCTGCCTATCCTTCGCATACGTCCCAGGGGCTTCTTTTCCAGATTTCTCTTATCCAGTGCTTCTTGCTCACTCAACAGAGCACCCTGCCCAAAGTCCGGTGTCCCCCCTAGCGTCCCAAAGATATCACCAATGTAGTTCGTTGCATTGACGCCTTTCTTAAACGTGGGTTCCCAACCGCTGATAATCCCCTCGACAACCTTTACACCCGCAAGGTAGATGTTCTGCAAGGCCGGTTCGTATCCATAGTCAGCCGCATAGAATAGGTTATACTGCGGTGATGATCCAGGATAAGGTCGATCGAAGTCGGAGGCGGTGCGCATTACAATGATCCGGGAGAAATCAACAAGGCCTGTGACCGCGCCTCGTAGAAGAGCTTCAAGGGTTGCATTGTCTTCCTGACCGGTAGTACAATAAACTCCCGACCCGTTAGTCATGAGTTCCGTAAAGTTACCAAATGCTTCGCCAAGTAAAGCTCCACTAAAATATACGTCGGAAGTTGCGACATCACATTCAACGACACTCGGAGGGCTTGATCCAGCAGTGTATGCTGGTGACGTGTAAAGCGCACGATATGCTGCGGCATCAGATGTATCGTTCAGAAGAGCCGTCTTCGCAAAGCCAGCGGCAAGGCTGCGCAAGGCAGCGTTGACTTCCAGAACTTCAGTCCCGTAGATAAAGGTCGGATACTGACCAGGCGCGTAAGCGCCCTGTCCAAGGTATCCAGTGGACCAATTGGATGGTATCTCGCGGGCATCGAACTGGTACTCCAGGGCTACTTGAACAGCGTAGCGAGCGAAAGTGACTGAGCTCAGAGTTGCGACTTCAGGGTTGACTCCAGCAATACCAGCAATGAGAAAATAGGTCGACGTAAGATCGAAGCAATCCGATTGGATCAGTGAAGTAATTGTGGCTGCTGCATTGATTTCTGTGAGATCTAGGATTAGCGATCTATTTGCTCTTTCAGTCATCAGTGAGCTCGTAATTCGACGAAGGAAAATGTATGCACACACCGGCCTCCCCTGTCACGAGCTGGCAAATTTCCCCAGTGGCTGTACAGTGCGCATCCGGGTACAGCGTGGAGAACCCAGGAACGGTGATGTTCTTGGCCAAGAGATTAAATTCTCGTATTCCATACCACACATCGCCCTCAGGTTCGAACATGCTTATGATGAACACCTTCGGTTTGACGACATCTGTTCTGGCCGCTCCTCTAGGCACTCCACGAGCTCGTGTTGGGATTGCCTCTGTAAATTGTGACAGAGCCGAGCAGAACGCAAGCACCTGGCTCGCGGTCGTGGAGAACCGCATCGCGAGAGAACTGAGAGTCTGACTGTCAAGGCAAATTTTGTTGCTGGCCGAGAGGTTGTATTCGCATGTGGAAGACGTAGGTGAACTTCATGAGAAAATCCGTTGAATTTGTAGGACCATAGTCGTCCGAGCGACTGGACCTGCAGGCTTGACGTAACCAGGCATACAGCATAGCAGGGTGAGTAGCTTGCCCATGGACAAATGTTGATTAGGTAATGTTAGTAGGGCAAATGTGGCTCGAAATGAACAGTGAGCACTAGAAAGTCTTCATTTGTCGCCATGTTGATACCCACACTATGATACTGAATTGCATCTTTTCTTCCAAAGTGATCTTGGGAGAATATTCTGTAATGGACTGTAGGAATAAACTTGTGGGATTCAACGATAGCGCTATGTATCGTGAACAAGTGTAAGGAAGAGAAGCAAATGCCTACTGTATATGACATAATTCGAGCCACCAGACTGCGGGACCTACAGGAAGAGGGAGAGCTGGATTTGGTCATAGGATGCCTCGGTCCTTTGGTCGCGCCGCTTCACCTAGAGTCCTAGACAGTGTCGGTGACCTCGCGTGCATCGATTAGTCCAGCAACCAACAGAACGGCCGTGTGAGGCGTCTGCAAGGCGTCAGCGCCCAAACCTGTTCAGTCAACAGCTGAATGAATTGGCCCAGCACCAGCTTCGCAACTACGCCCTCATTCTCTCGGCCACAAGAACAAAGCTGACCAGCCGAATCCATCGAACGTTTCATACCCGATGGAGGGTCGGGTCGGACGGATAAACGCGAAAGACCGTTGTCGCACGCAGAGCGCACGCGATGTTGTGAGTGGCACAACTCGGACCATTCCACGATGGCGTTGATGGCCAAATCGGGCCCCCACTAACAGACGCCTTACAAAGCTACTGTACCCTGCAACCGCAATCGGCTAACTCTCTCTTGTCAACCCATCGAAAAACGTGCTTTCAGCTCCGTCTTCAACATCGCTGTTCGTGAGGCTCTATCATCCGTGTACGATACTTTCGGAAGATCTGTGAGGGTTTCTCAGCATTGAAGATAGGAGAAGATGAGACACACCCCAAAAGCGAAATACCTTTGAGACAACTTTCCATGGGGTCCGGTAGCGATCTTACCCTGACCTCGTGGGCTTACGGGCGCTCCTGTGGTATCAGCTTGACCTTGCGAAGGAGCAGAGCTGGGGTTCTCGCACCGAGACTACTAGACCCAACAAACAAAGGAGGGTTTATTGTGCCGTACATGATGCACAACATTCAGGATGGGCGAGCCTACGTGCTTTGAGCACCCTTGCTCCACTTTCGTACGCTTATCCAGCACCCCTGCCCAGTCTGGTCTGGACAATGGCGACTAAGGGCATGCGGCTATACTAGGTAAATACCCTATTGATGTCTTTTACACTCAGCCTTCCTTCTAGATTTCCAACGTCTGATGCGAGGGATGCGTCGATTTCGCTGTTCTTTTGTTCCTCCACCATCTCTAATCACCAAGTCATTATTCTCCTCTTTCACTGAATTGCAAGCATGGCGCTTGACTCGGAAGAAGTTGGCATGATTGTCACCAATTCGATTTTCATTGGCCTGGCTTTCTTTGCGGTCGTGCTGAGGCTGTACGTGCGGAAGTCCCAGCAGATGGGGTTCAAAGCGGATGACTTCTTAATTATCGCGTCATGGGTGAAGCACGCTATTGCATACTCCACATTTCTTTGCACTAACTTTCGCAATAGCTGATAGCGGCCGGATTGGCAACAAGCAACATCGTTGGCGTGCCAGTCGGTGGATTCGGAATACCCTTCCCACAACTGAGCGATGAGAAGGCTACACAGTTCTTGAAAGTGAGTAGAGTCCTTGCAAACGCTCAAAATCCTATTGGAAAGGGAAACTTATATCTTACAGATACTATTTGTCCAACAGTTCTGGTACATTTTTGCCGTTGCCTTCGTGAAATTCTCCGTGCTCTGTTTCTATGGCCGGATATTTACTCAGCAACGCCGATATCCAGTCGTCGTTTTCGTCTTTCTCGGTATTGTCGGGGCATGGCTCGTTGCTTTCTTCTTTGCCACTCTCTTCCAGGTTTACCCAATTTGGTGCAACTGGACCTTTTGTCCCACGCCTCTCACAGATTATAGCCTCATGTATGCGCTATGTAGCGCTACTGATATCGCCATCGACATCTGCATCCTATGCATCCCGGTCTTCTTCATAAGGAAGCTGCATTTGAACAAGACGCAGAAGATTGGTTTGACTGGTATCTTCGGAATCGGTGTATTGTTAGTGCAACTGTCGTCTCATACAAAGGAGTGAAAGCTGACGCAAATTAGCTGTGTTGTTGCATCCACAGTCCGTCTGGCGTACACGGTAATTTTCATTCAAGCGGATCCAACATCTGACTTCGCCGCCGATTTTGGTCGTAAGTTGCTCTCGGTACCCTTGCACGCTGGCTTTCTCATGACTCTTCCAGCCGCTATCGTCGCAACCATCATGTGGTCTGGTATCGAAGCTTCTTCCTCTATCATCTGCGCCAACCTACCGACCTATTGGCCGCTTATTCGGAAATCCCGCTCGCTCACCTACCTGAAAAGCTCCTTCAAGAGTATGTTTTCCTCACGCGGCTCTCCACGCCACTCGGATAAGACCGGCTCGAAGGCTTCTGGCCCTTACAGTGGACCATACCAAAAGCAAAGTGCTGGGAAGGAAGGATCAAGTACGGAGCATATTGTCAGGACGGAAATCCAGTCTAGAAACCAAGACCCAATCAAGGGGCATGGTGCAACCTGGATGCGGCTAGGTGATGAAGGCAGCCGAGAACGAAGGGACATTGAAATGGGAGTGATCAGGGTAGACACAAGGATGAGTACCGGATCTGGATAATGTCTCCACCTCTTTTTCTCGAAATGTTCATGATTTTGCGAATGGTTGATTTGATTGACAACTTGTATCTTAATTCCAGCCCCAAGAGAAAGGCGCTTTCGACATGTTTATACCATGCTAGGCTGGGAGCTGAACGGCACAGCGACAAATTCGATCAGGTGATGAACCGGGTCGTCACAGGACGGAATAGAGGACATCAAGAAAGGAGGCTATTGTATTGAATGAGGATGTCATGATCGAATGTTGCTATTATTGTCGAACACGAATTCTCTGATCGGACATCGTTTTCGAGGAGGCAAGCGACCGGAGTGTAAGAAAAGCGATCTGTACTGAGATTAATTCTGCTCTGGAGAAAGTCGCTTGAGAAAATGCCTCTGCAGCACGCTACGCCCCTCAATAACCTTGAAACTTTCTCGATCGTTTGCAACTCTGGCAGACTACTCAACTCGGCAATCCTGTTGATTCGCCTTGGACACATGGGTTTTTATGTAGCATCTCGGGCTGCCTACCTAAACGATATCCATGTAGAAGATGCTATCTTGAGGATCCGATTCCCCAGAGCGGTATCTCGATTCTTCCCTCAACAAAGGCCGGCAGAAGCACTGGGTGTGTCATCGTGTATCATTGAGTATCAAGAACAAACCTGAGGTAAAAAGTGCCAAGAAAGATGAGGAACCCAAGGTATGGTGACCTTCGACTGCATGATAAATCTCATAGGTCACCTGGCTAGCGAGAACAAGAACATACCGGAGTGTGAAATCAGATCACAAGCTTGGAAGTGACGAATGGCGACACTAGGTGTTCAAAAAAGTCTCCCACCTTCCTGTCTCAACCTTCTTCCATTCACCCTCCTGCATCAGACTATACAGCTGAACTCATAAGCCCAGAGGCACAATCCCATTTCAACCCTCATCGTCAGGTAAATATGGCTTACATCAATACTTTACCTCGTCATTCATAATTCATCAGCCTTCGATATCATGGCCCCACATCAACACGCGAGAGACCTTTCCCAGTATTCACCGAGGGACCTCGCTCGACTACGTGGAAAGAAGCGATCCAGCATCCAAATGCTCCGACGAGCCTGTCACACACGTCTCCTACTGGTCGGGCAACTCCTTGATTCAAAACCGCTAAAGATCGCCTTCTGCCACGAATGCAAGGAGTTCTGCTTCGCGAATGACCTTCGTCTGGGTGATCCAAATATGGGGGGCATCGCTGCGCTGGAGCTATTCACTAAAGAGCTGAAGGCGCTCTGGATGAAATATGAGGAGATGAAGGAGGATCTCCCGGACGAACTGAAGAGATTGGTAACGGAGGAGAACAACTTTTTGGAGGTTGAGAAGCAACCACATAATGTGGAGGAGGAGCGAGCTTTCTCTGGAGAAGAGGACCAGGAAGAAAAGTGAGATATTGGGAGGAGAAGCACCGAGGTCCGGCCTAATCAAGGAGATGCGCTCTCAATCATGGGGTTTATTCAGACCTGAAAATATACATGAAGCAGACAGTAATTAACCCTGCTACTATACTGGAATTTGATCCATTGTGTAAACGATCTCGATATCATTTCCCCCCGACTCACTCAGTGTGTTGAATGTTGAGGTTGTCCCCACTTTGTCACGGTATCTTGCTCACGTATTCATCGCATTCTTCTTCGCTAGGGTAGACTTCCCTTCTGAGATTCAGGAGCTACTCGTACCTAAGCTGAACAAACGGATCCAATCTGCTGGGGAACTCCGGAGAATTTGCGGTACTCCTCAATCGAGGGAAGCGGAGTTGAATCCGGATGATCTATAGATAAAGTTTTTGCCCCTGTCGTGCCTACTGCTTCTGCGATACTGAGGGTATTTTCGCGCGTTTTATAATCAGATTGCTTTATCTGGAATACCTACGCAGCCTTGGATCTCATTCTAAAATAGCTTGAAGCCACTAAGGACACAGCTCTGGAAAACGCCGTCTGTGTTGTACTCCATACTGGCTTTATATAGGAACTTTTCATGTTTCCACCATTCCATGATTCGTCGTCAAAGACTGCCAGGCCTCTTGAGCGTATTGGAGATACAGATATCCTGTCTGCGCGTTCTCTACTGAAGCAGCCTGTTGATGGCAGCATCAACTTCAAGAGAAGCGTTCTCAATATACGCCATATCTTTCAGGGCGCTGGACATTCTTGTGAGCTGGGAAATTGCGATTGAGCTCTACTTTTCGCAAATAGCCCATATGGCCCCTTTTAAGAACAGCGACTTGGAAACGATAGTAGGAATAATCGGCTCAAGATTTACAGAGTAACGTATTTTGGAAAAGTATCTTGTAAATTTGTAAGGATCCTTATCAGAGATCATAAATTTGAGTGAGTGGCGTTTGTTAAAAGTAAAACGGCGTCGCGACCTTTATTTGGTTGCAGGTAGATGAGCACAGGCTTCACACAAAGAGAGTGGCCAGTTGTCAGAGGCAATATCCATTGAATCTATCTTGATGAAGTGTAGAGTCGGCTCGACTCAGCTCGCGAAATATGTTGATGTAGATTAGGTCCACTTTGGTAAAAAGTCTTGGTGCAGCTGGCTCTTTGTTCGGCTTGTTTAAATAATGTAGTTTTTAAGTCTTCGTTCAGCTCAATCGAATTCGCGCTTTGGATGTTAATCACGATCCCACCCAACTAATTAACCTTGTTGTGAAGCAATCAATGACCCCGTTGATGCACGACGAACTTGATGATGCCGATGCCTTGAGTCTGATGCACTTTGATGATTGAAAAAATGATGTACAAATCTCCGATACGTTGTACGAATCTCCGATACGTCCACAGGACGTACCAGTGTGTTGTACCATGTATGCAGATTTGACCCGATTTTCCTAAGCTAAGAGCTATAAGCCCAGAGACTCGACGTATTCAGCATCTCCAGGAGGGAAAACTTTCCCAAGGGAGGCATTTGACAAGACATAAATAGTGCCGCCCGTTTGCGAGAGCATAAATGCTCGAAACCTTGATATGTTGCTCTTTTGTGATAGAATTTCTAACCATTTGTTAGATGCACGATCCTTAATATTGATATCGTCCAACTGCAATTCTATATGCTGAGGCTATTGTCTCGTTAGGTCTTCGCTTAGATTACCTTTTGACTCAGCTTGAAAGTCGTTCTCAAACAGTATCACTGCGCCGTCGACCATATGCTAATGATAAGTGTCATTAGCATTGACCCTACTAATCTAATCAACGTCAATTTCTTCAGTTCGCGGAGTTTGCGGAGCGATAGCTGCATTCTTATTACAGGCTTTCTCATCTGGCAATAGCATTCAAATCCGTGATTCCTGTACCTTTTTGTGAAGGAAGTCTGAGGCCGACCGGACCTTGTAAATAAGAGACCTATCATATGCGCAATGAGACATCATCTTGCTTGGTCAAAGTGCGACGAAGATATCCTTGGATACTTGAAGTAGTAGTATCCAGCATGCCAGTGACGACTGTTACGCCAACTAGCGCAAGCTCGAACCCTAAAGTCTCGCTGAGGACGGTAACGAGGGTTTTGAGGAATCGTAGGCACCCGGGGAAGGCAGGGATAATTTAAGCATTAGCAGTGTTCTTATCAAGCTCAACAACGGTACATGTAGTGACTGAACTAGATCCAGCTGCGTGAGATTTGATAGTAGAGAGAAGGATACCGATTTTGTTTTCGATCGAGCTTTCACAGATCACCCCAAGACATCGCCAACATCCCTCCTATACTACTTATATCCATCAGCGTTCCTTTCACAGCGATCAAGAGAGGTACGATTGTATGAGCCACCGCCAAAAGTCCCCAAAAATTCACATCATCGACGCTCTTTGCTGTAGCAAGGTCGATATCTAGTAATCGTATTGTAGTCTAGCATATCCAATTCCAGCATAACTGACGAGAACGCCAAGCTTTCCATCACGTGAACGCTCCTGAGGCTCGAGAACGTTCCGCCGAAGGATGAGTTTGTAGGGCTGAGTGATAGAATGGAAAACGCATCTTGATCCTCGAGGAGTTTTATTGAACAATTAATCGATATACTGTTAGACTCTCAGATTGATGAATGTAGCAGCGGCTGTGACGGACGGAGTGGAAAATAATGTTAAGAACTGTTCAGCAAGAAAGCTAGGATAGCTTGGTACGTATAGTTGTGCGACTATTGCGGGAGTCCCTCAGCTGTGGCTTTCGAGACGCTTTTCTTCCCCTTGACCTTGAAGTGGATCCAATGTGAAGAGTGTGCGATAGATTTGGTTTGTCTAACACGCCGCGGAGAAAGTGCTGCCATAAATAATTTCTTTTTAGCCATTGGAGGAAGAGGCTATCCGTACTCACAGCTCATATCTTAGCGAGCCATGGAGTTCTTCGGAAAACACGTTCTACAGTCAAGCAAATATGTCGCTTCAGTGTCATAAGAGTCGTCACGGTCGGATCTAAAGAAATGCGAGGGATGAATGTGGTTGTCGGATTGAGCGGTTGTTGGCGTCGTCGGTGGTTCTGCCAGAAAGGCATGTTCATTTCCTCTCAAAGCAAATGGTAACTTCCTCCAAAGAAGAGTACCTACAACCCACCCCCAACATATATCTATTGGAGCAGCTTTTCGAAGATCTCGACTTAATTGACTATTTGTGTGGGAAGCAAGACCAGATGAGCGGTCGGTGCGCTCGTGTCGGAAGCGGAAAATCGCAATGCAACTAACGTAATCCGACACCAAATGCCGCACGACACCAAATGCCGCACCCGCACAAATCGCCCCACCTACATTAAAATTGTTCTAACATGGTCAATATTGCACCAATTAAGCAGGCGATTGATGATTTGATCTCACAGGAAGCGCCCAATATTAGATCTACAGCTCAAAAGTTTGGTGTTGTTAAATCCACGTTACGCCGTCGCTTTAAAGGCCAAACTATCTCCCACAGTGAAGCTCAGTCTAGATCAGTTATGCTACTTACAACTGCTCAAGAATTAGTGCTTATTGAGTATATTAATAAGCTTTTAACTTGTGGCTTATATTTAACCCCCCAATTACTTGAAAATCTTGTTGTTGAGATTGTAAATTGCCTTATTAGAGAGCAGTAAGTAGAGCAGTTCTGCAAGCGCTATAATAGCAAGCTTAAGAGTATTTATTTACGCGGTATAAATTAAATAAAATATATAGCAGATAATTTACAGCATTTTTAATACTATTTTAATACCGTGAGTGTTTTATTACTTACAATTTAAATGTATATTAAGTGTTATGACCAGGCTGCGCCATAACAAGTTCTTTTATATTTGACACAAGTGAGGCACGGACCGTGTGAGCCCGTGCCCAAAGACTATCAAGTTACGTGATGCGCTCAGTGCGCTTAGGGCACTAAGCACAATAAGCGTTTAGTGGGATTAGTATAATAAGCACCCTAGATAGGAAACATGCTTACCCGCTCAGTTAAGGTAAACAAGTGAGCACACTGGGTATATAAGTTGAGGAGGAACACTCTCTTAAAGCTGGTCTCCTTGCGTTTTATTTTACATACTGTATTTACCCTATAGTTAGTTACAAGTTTATTAAACAAGACCTTATTTATTAAGACAAGTTGTTTAAAGCTTAGTAACCCTTCTTTATACTTGGATCCTTAATACTCCGCTCCTCCATAAAAAACCCGTGATTACCTTACAGACCTACTACAAGCTGTGCTTATACCAGGGGTAGAGGCTTATAACACAATAAAACACCCTTAAGGATGAGTTAATTAGGATCCACTCCATAACCGGAGTCCCGCGCTGATGCCTCCAAGGAAGGCAAAGTAGGACAACCCAATAAATACTTTAGTGAATAAAGTAAGCTGGAAGACTGGCTGTGCTAAATCCAACTTTACTTCCTATTTAAAAGAATTCTAAAAGAACAATAAATAATAATAGCCTCATCTTACATAAGAGGACAGGCCCAACACTGGATTAAACCAAAGATAATTAAATATCTTAACAAAAGAGACAATGCTAATAGTACTATTAAAAGTTTTCCTAGGTTTAAGTTAGAGCTTAGACGGATCTTTAGAATCTCCAACCAAGTTAAAATAGCAGAGCAAAATATTTAGCAATTAATGTAAAGGACTTTAGCAGCTAATCATGCGGCCAAGTTTTAGGAGTATTTAAATATATTAGACTGGAATAATAAAGCATTACAACTAATATATTATAAAGGACTAAAGGATAACATAAAGGATAAGCTGATGTGTTATAAAGGCTTTACTTTAATGTTATGGGAATTAATTAATACCTTTATTAAACTAAATAATAAACTTTATGCAAAATAAATAAAAAAACAATTAATTATGTACATTCCAGCAGGACAAATTAAAGGACATGCTTAAGACAGTAGCAGCGAATTAATAAAAAGAGTTTAATACTTTAACTTTACACAAAAGAAGAAAAAAAAAGGTGCCCAAACTAAATAGAAGTGCTATGCTTATAGCAAACCAGGGCATATAACAAAAAACTGCTAATTTAAAAATAAGGTGGATTGCAGAAAAGAATTTAATATGGCCACCTAAGTCTATTTAGGAGAAGATAGGGTAATTATTAATAAACTAACC